>CAUYRT010041534.1:0-13428 GCA_963574885.1 Lepilemur ruficaudatus
GTAATCCTAGCACTCTGGGAGGCCGAGGCGGGCGGATCGCTCAAGGTCAGGAGTTCAAAACCAGCCTGAGCAAGAGTGAGACCCCGTCTCTACTATAAATAGAAAGAAATTAATTGGCCAACTAAAGATATATATAGAAAACAAAAAAATGAGCCGGGCATGGTGGCGCATGCCTGTAGTCCCAGCTACTCAGGAGGCTGAGGCAGAAGGATCGCTTGAGCCCAGGAGTTTGAGGTTGCTGTGAGCTAGGCTGACGCCACGGCACTCACTCTAGCCCGGGCAGCAGAGTGAGACTCTGTCTCAAAAAAAAGAAAAAAATATTTGTGTCTTTGCAAATATTTTCTTTGTATTCATGAGTTCAAGGAGCCCAGGAAACTTTATGTGGAGCCCAGGTGTTACAGGAATTTTCTTGGTCTGCCTTAAGGAAGTCATAAAGCATCATGCTGGCCAGTTCAAATACTCTCTGAGCTCTGTGCATCTTTGAGAAGTGATGGATCAGGTAGAAAAATTATACAAGAAGCATTGAAAAATAAATAGGACCATTTAAATGTACTGAACTCATGAACTGTTCAAATATTTTCCTATTGAAAATTGTGCAAGAATCATTGAAGTCCAGAAATAAACACATCATAAACTACATTTTCAAATATCACATCAGGAAAAATTAGACAAAACCAAAGACGGGGGCCGGAATTACATAAAGAAACATTAAATTCTACTATTCCCTACATTTTATAATTTTTTTTCTTTTTTGAGACAGAGTCTCACTCTGTTGCCCGGGCTAGAGTGCTGTGGCGTCAGCCTAGCTCATAGCAACCTCAAACTCCTGGGCTCAAGCGATCCTCCTGCCTCAGCCTCCCAAGGGGGGTAGCTGGGACTACAGGCATGCGCCACCATGCCTGGCTAATTTTTTCTTTATATTTTTAGTTGTCCAGCTAATTTTTTAGTAGAGACAGGGTCTCACTCTTGCTCAGGCTGGTCTCGAACTCCTGAACTCAAACAATCCACCCGCCTCAGCCTCCCAGAGTGCTAGGATTACAGGCGTGAGCCACCTATCCCCTACGTTTTACAAAAATATTTTTAACTGAACTTCTAAAAGTTGGCAAGTATCCATTATATAATAGAAAAATTTTCTTCATTCCATGAAAGAACAGTCTGGATATTCAGAAATGCACCATATCCTGGATTGAAATGAAGGTGAAATTTCTTACCTTCTATTTTATTAAACACTGAAAATACAACATTATTTTATAGAATCTGCTATTATTAAGAAAAATTAGAAAAATTTAAATAATGTGCAATAGACTTAATTTTAAAATATGGAGAATTAGACTAAAGTGGTACTTTTTTTTTAGTGAGTTAAGACTCTAAACTATAGATTTGGGAGAAACAGCCCATAAAGGCAAAGAACACAGGTTTGGGTAATCACAGGGCAAGTGCTTTCTCTATATACCTCTTTTGTTCTGTGAATTTTAAAACGCTCCACAAGCATTAATGAATTATGTCTGAGAAGTAGACATTGCTTTAAAGCCTAATTTTTAGAATCACAAACTAGGATGAAGTCTCTGTCCAAGGCCTTAAGTGAGACAGTGGCAGACAGAAACCCACTGATCAATTGTTGCTCATCTGCTGTTTGACTACTTTAATTAAAACACCGGTGTTTGGTTGGCAGCCAGATCCTAATAATTTGCTTTTCAAGGAAAAGCCAGTTTACTTAAAACTCTCAAAGACTTGCCACAGAGAAAACAAAATTTTAAAATGTTACCAGGTCCATCCATGTCTTTGGGTGTTTTTCGGTGTCTCTGGGTGGTTTTCCCCCCAGTAGTCTTATAATGCTATTTACCTATTCTGAGTATTTGACACCCAGGCTTTGCAGGAAATTGTGATTTTTATCAATGACGCGGCAGTTAAATGCTGTCATTTGGAACCTCCATAGATCAGGGATCTCAACGCCCAAGAAAAGTTCAGCCGCAGTTGCTGTCCTTTCCAGCTGGGAGGCAGATAACAGAAACTGTCCTGTGTGAGGCATAATAGTCTAACGTGATTAGAAATCAGGCAAACTCTGGCTTCTCTGGAGCTCCACTCCCCCACAGGCTGAATTATAGCTCTCCTACCAGTCCCACGGCGCTGAATGATGTCATGGGATCTGCAGTTCAGCCAGATGAAAGGGATAATGCCGAACCCGCTGGCACTAGGCAAAGCTTCCAACACACACTCCACAGCACAGCTTGGGAACCGAAAAAGCTACAGATCCAGCCACTCAGTCCAAGCACAGGAGAACCACCAGCATTGCCTCTTTGCAAAAAAAAAAAAAAAAAAAAAAAAAAAAAAAGGAGGAAAACAACGCGATCCATGTTTAACAAAAGAATGTGTGGACTAGGAGGCTGGAGGGAAACTACCTGCTAAAAGTGAACTTTCTTGATATCCCTGCATATATATAAACTCAGCCCTGCCTTTGATGTTCAGCAACTGATCACTGATCAGATTACAGGCATTTCATCTCCCTGCTCGTCTGCCTTTGATCTGCATGGTTAATTTTATTTTCCTGGATTTGAAGTTTCGTCTGGGCTTGTGCTGACATACATTTTTGGGAAGGTAGAAGCATTTGGCATAGAAGAGCTGCCAAGGAGAAACTAAGTTGCCGAACGGGTGAGTACTGAAAAGAGTTCAGCATGTTGCAGGTACTGCGTTTTATGTTTTGTTGTAGCTTTCTTTGCGTGTGCAAGTTCTAAGAAAAAGACGGTTTTAATTAATTGAAAACAAGCATTTCTATAGTTGACTACTACATTATGCTACATGTATGTATCAGAGTGACTACGAAGCCTGATGCAATTTTAGTAGTTTGTACAAGGGAGTTTGCAATCTGTCATGCAAATTTTACTTGGAAATAAGTTGTACGAACAGGACAAAACACAACGGTGGTAACTTTAGCATGCAGCCAGTGCTTCAGCCCCTGAGATCTGTGAGCTGTAATTGCTCTAAGTATTTACAGGTTACTTTACTTAGGAAACAGTGGAACTTTGCTTGATACAAATGTTTTCCTTGTTTTCCTATATGAAAGAGTAAAATGTATCTCTGGCAATACTGTTTGCTTAGTTTATTTATTCTCTCACCTCCAAGATGTAAATAACCATTACGTTTCCTTATGCAGTTTGTATACTCAAGGGAATCACTAAAAAGGCATTCTAGTAAGATTAAAGACTTTTACGTGTAAAACTAAAGAATTTAAGAACAGTGAGGGTAAAGTTGCACTAAGTTAGGCTACAAATGCTCTGGTGATTTTCTGTAACCTTTGGAAATAGTACAAACCTTATTTACAGAAACATTCACAAGGTTGGTATTCCTAAATTAACATTTACTTTACATTTATAGTGACAGCTGTTGCAAGTTAAAATTTGCCAACCGTTTGTGAAAACTATCTGAGTAATCAACAGTTATTATGTTACATAAAGTATTTGAGTCACATTTTCACTTTTAGTTAATTCCCAACTTGACAAAACCAAATTATATTGCTGTCCTGAATCTGAAAGTTTACTGTTATTTCTTTGCTAATTCAAGGATATACACACACATATACACACAAAGTAAAATCTTTACATTGAAATGTAAGAATTCAATACCGGAAAAGTAAGAGCTCCCTGTTCACACTGGTTTGTTTTAAAGTTCTAGTCCTAAATTTATTTGGGCAGATTATTTAATTATCATCACAATAGTCTATTTTATGCTAGCTGAACCACAAAGAAATTATAAGTGATAAGACCAGTTATCCTTCAGTCTGAAATTCTGATGAAACAGGAAAGGTCTAATGAGTCTCATTTCATATGTAATTAATTTTTCAGAGTCAATTAATTAAATTACTTTCCTCCTGATATTAGGAGGGTAATTAACATTGTTTGCTTAATTTTAAAACTTTGATGGTTGTTAACTGGAGGTTACTTAAAACCATGCTATACTGACTATTTTAAAGTGTGTCAGTAAGAATTTAATCTAAAAGACTTAACTGTTTCTAGTTATGCCAGGAGAGGTATTTAAATTTTTTATACTAACAGTGAAATAAATCATGTTCATAGAATCCTGCAATATCAGTTTAGGTTGTTTTTTTTTTTAAAAAAAAAATTGTTTGTGTAAAAAATCTTTAATCACAAAAGCAGTATTAACATTCACATTCAGATAAGGAAAATTAACCTTTTACAGTAATGGCTAGAGAAGATGCCTAAAGAAATAGCATACTTTGGAATTTGCTTGTTTAGTTCAGATTTAGGTTTTTTAAAATATTTTAAATGACTGTTTATTGTGCTATAAGGTTCATTTGAACAAACACAGACTCTCCTCAGCACAAAACAAAGGGGAGAATTAGTAATTATCTGATTAATTTAGGCTTTGTAGAAAACTAGCTTGGGCAAGTCAAGTCCTTGAAAATCCACTTCAGTGTCTGAATTAATTCAGTTAATTGTTTACTTCTTGATTTTAAAAGAAAGATGGCTGTTGCTAAAGACACAGGTACAGTCTCAAAAGGCGTTTCTTAATTAATTGCCACAAGATGACCTTAACTGTGATTTAGTAGATATACTCCATAATACTTCTGCTGAAGGAAACCCTTATGCTGCATTTTTCAAAGGGCTTTCCTATCTATTGCTTCAATGGCAGCTTTGTTAGCTGCAGAAAGTCCCAGTCTTCAAAAGACTTTTATGTCCAGTCCTGATTCAGTCACTGCTTAGCTATGTGACCTTAAGAGAGTCACTTCACTACTCAGTTTTCTTGTGTGTGAAATGAGGGAGTTGATCACATCGTCTTTGTGAAATAAGCAGGACTGGAATTTTTATAGCCATTTTACAGATGAGGAAACCGAGGCTATAGAAAACTGACTTGCCTATCTTAACTAAGGTCACATGGCTGATTTTCCCAGTTCTCATCCAATGCTTTTTCCAATCTATCATGTGGGGTCTGTTTTCCAACAAATGCTAAAATAAATGCACCATGTAGCCAATCTTTAGTTTGAAAGATAAAGAGGGCCACCTCTGTTGCAGTACATTTTTTTGTTTCCGTGATAGATATGTCAGTCAACTGGATTAGTCTGATTATTTCCCAACTGTTCCTTTAGCTTCTGTATTTCTAAACTCTCTAAACACAATAACTGTTGCACATAATTTATCGTAACATTTAAAATAATTTTCACAAAAAGTTTAATATATCAATGCAATCTGGAATTATGTATTTGTGTATGTGTCTGTGTGTATATGTATATATGAGTTTGGTATTGTATCAGCACGTCTTTGTGTGTTTTAAAGCAATTGGTCCTTTCTTAGAAGATACCAATGGGATCCACAAAAAGTCGAATAGTTAATTAAGGGTTATTCCTCAAGGGAGATTCCCAGTTAGGATTTTGTGAAATTTCAGCTTGCAAATTCAGCGTGGGTTTCAAACATGATGTGTGTTTCATACCATGTTTGATTATGATAAGAATCCTTGAACATATTTTTATTAACTCTTTCTGGATTTTTTTCCTTCCTTGAAGAGAATTATATATTTCTCATGAAAATTTTTAATTTGGTTATTGATTAAATTTTAGACATATACACTGTTCTCAAGGCCAAATATCTGTCTCTTATAACAGGCCTTGTCACTTTTATAAAGGTTCACATAAATCTTTACAAATTATTACTAACATGACCTAATATTTATTAATTAACTAATTATTAATTGATTCAATAATATTTATTGAGTAGTTGTGTGCCAAGCATTATAACAATATTTTCCAAAACACTACTTCATTTAAATTCACAACAAATAAATTTGTCACGCTCATTATACAGATGAGGGGAGTGAGTCTTAGAGGGGTCGAATGACATGTACAAGATCACAGGAATAATGAAGTGACAGCACTAGAGCCCAGATTTTTTTGTTCTAGGGCTAAGCAATTAATTCTTTCTATTATAAGAATTACAAAGAACAGAACTTGACTATAGCAAATACCATAGTCAAAATTTTGACCCGAAAGTGAGCTCCATTTTTTTTTAGATACATTTTATAAAAGCTATTAGACAATTTTTATAGCATTTGCCATCAGTTGGCCCAGAATCTTAAGCCATAAAGGACCTCAAGACATAATCCAATCTTCCTCTGCTTTAGGACCAGACCAAACGCAACCATCCACTATTGGCTTGGTCAGATTGTCTCCCTGTGATGGCAAGGCCAGTCCAAGACACCCTGGAAAAATTAATGATTTGGTGCTCCTTTACAGAGTGACTTTAAAATTTTGTCAGCCTGATTTAGAGGAATGGGTGAGATCTATGAAGGGAGGTCCCCCTGGTGATTGTGCTTAATTTCTCTACTGTCACAAGTCATTCAGCTTTGGCTCTGAAGTTGTCTCCTTGAATCCACCCATGTGGGGAAATCAAGACTCTTGTCCTTTGAGCAGGTAGTTTAATGGCTTAAATTGAACTTTGATGAGAAGGGAAAGGAGAGGTCAGGTGGAGGTTTCAAATGATTTCATAAAGCCATTCCTTCTGACATAACCACTCACTTTGAGAGGAGTTCTGATAACTATAGTTTTCACCAGCCTGTTAAATGTCCCCAGTTAGCTTAGCACCATGGACTGCTGCCCAGCCAGCCTGTACCTGAATCCAGCTCTGTGCAGAAGTGCCCACCATATTTATCCGGAAGGAGGGAAGGCAAGTCAATGCCCTGTATCTTCTCTCATTAAATTCATGTAAGGTGTCTGGCCAACGGCAGTGTTGGGGCCAAGATGTCACAAACTCATAAAGATCAGTGCAGGTGCTACAATTTGTAATGACTTTGCTCTATATATGTCATGAGTTTGGCATTATATAAACTAAGTATCCTCATTGGTTCTTTTATATATGTTGGTTTATGCACTTATGGTAGTGAAGATTATGTTAAGATTCAGGGAGCCCAGATTTTCATTCCAGTTTTATTATTGACTTGGTATGTGGCCTTGAGCAGGTCACTGAACATTGGGCCTCATCGTGTTCCCTTAGCCCCACCCTGATAGCCTGTAATTGACATCAGTGGGTGTTGGGAATTATTCAAATAGCTGGGATCTGGGGGTATTTCCCCCTTATTTTCTTAACTGTATTTGGCAAACTTTATTACCCTTTGAGAGTCTCACTTTTTTTTTTTTTTTGAGACAGTCTCCACTCTGTCACCTGGGCTAGAGTGCAATGGCATCATCAGAGCTCACTGCAACCTCAAACTCCTGGGCTCAAACCATCCTTCTGCCTCAGCCTCCCAGATAGCTGGGACTATAGGTGTGCACTACCACACCTGGCTAATTTGTTCTATTTTTAGTAGAGACAGGGTCTCACTCTTGATCAGGCTGGTTTCAAACTCCTGAGCTCAAGTAATCCTCCTGCCTCGGTCTCCCAGAGTGCTAGGATTATAGACATGAGGCACTGTGCCTGGCCTCTCACTCTTAATTATTAATTCATTCAACACATTTTTTTAATGAGTAATTACTATGTGCCAAGCACTGTGAACCAAAGAGACAAAATGTCCTATTTTCATGTAGCTTGCATTCTATTCCATTTTCTCAAGAAATAGCCATTTACACTTGAAGTTACTAGAAGTCAGGGAATGTTGCCATTAGTTTTGCTTCCAGTGAGCTAGTTTATCACTGAAACTATTTTTTCAAGAAGTGTGTTATTTCATTAGTTCAACTTTTAGGGGAACATATCCCAAACAAATGCGCTTTGTGTCGGCTTAGATATTGCTAAAACTGTCCTCAGAAAACTAACCTTTAACATAATCTTGAAAACAAACACTTCTACCAAGAGCTTCATAGCAATTTGTCTTTTTCAGTAAAAATTTCAACCCATTCATGATATCCAGTGTTCTAAGGGAGTAAAATGTTCCCAGTCCTAATTCTAAGCATCAGGTTCATCCTGAGGGGGCCTAGGAGTCACATAATTCTTTTTGTACCACCACTTGTGCTCAACTGTGGGCCTGAGTTTTCATTCAGACACTGTCTCTAGATCATATGAACACTCAAAGTGATGTAAAGTGGGGAGTACAATTGTCCCTTGGTATCTGTGAGGGACTAGTTCCAGGAACCCCCACAGATCCCAAAATCCACAGATGCTCAAGTCCTTGATATAAAATGGTGTAGTATTTGCATATAACCTACACACATCCTACCATATGCTTTAAATCTTCTCTGGATCATTTATAATACCTAATACAATGTAAATGCTATATAAATAGTTGTTACGCTGTATTGTTCAGGAAATAACCATCATCCTTTTTTTTTTTCTGAATATTTTCAATCTGTGATTGGTTGAGTCCATGGATGCAGAACCCACCGATGCAGAGGGCTGACTAGATTTATTTAACATAATGGGCCTCTTCTTTAAAGAGACAGAGGCATCTAATAGCTATGGTGCAGAGGTTCAGTGCCCTTTTCCCCCATCAATTATCATTTCAATTGTCATTTATTGACTGACGCTAGGCATTGTGTGTCCTACCAAAACACTATACTGCTACTAAGAATGGCTGCTGTTTAGTGAGTACTTACTAAGTGCCTGGCATTGGCCTAACCACTTTAAAGACCTTATCTTATTTAACAACCATCAGTGAACCATCAATTCATTTCACAGATGGAGAACCGGAAATTTAGGGAAGTTAAGTAACTTTTCCAAGGTCTTGCAACTAGTGAATGGCAAGTTGGCGTCAACACCAGGTTGTCTGATGCCAAATCCCATGCATGTTAACAATAGGGTCTCTCTCCAGAGTGAACTAACAAGCTAACTGGGAAGATCAAGAACCCATGAACTAAATAATGTGTTTACTATCTCTAAGAACAAAAGGAGGCCAGAGAGTAAAAGAACATTTGGCTGAAGTCAGAGTAGTTCCTGAGCCAGCAGATTAAATTGCACTCAGAAAACATTTATTGAACATTTGTTTGAATGGTTGATACTATCAGAGCTACAAGTTGGAACAAAATATGCCTCTTCTCCAAAAGTGTTTTAAACTCCCTGAAGAAGAAAACTACATTCACAGATACTCATGACACAAGGCAAAATGGGTTAGTGCTAAGTGGCTATACTCTTTGGAGAGAGGAATTATATAGCTCAGAATTGGGGGAAAACTCTTGAGAGTTGTGGCTTTTGAGCTGGGTCCCGAAACAGGAGTAAGGTGGGTGAGTCAGGAGTCGGAGAGGTAAGGGAGATGGGTGAGCAGAGGAAGCTGGGAGGGCAGGGGAAGGGCAGACGCAGACCAGTTTGGCCAGAATATGCAGTGTGCGGTCTAGAGGAAAGATAAGACTGAAAAGGTAGGTGCGGCCCAAGCGTGGAAATGGTGGAAATCGTTGAATGCTAATCTGGGGAGCCTAGAAGCCATTCTTTACAATGAGGCGTGTCCTCTGGATCTTTTACCCGGACAGTGGCAGTGATGAAAGGTGGGAAGCAGGATTGACAGCCGAGGCAGTGTTGCAGTGAGGGTGGGGAGGGCCTGGATGGTGGCGGAGCACCTCCATCCAGGTGAACAATAGGAAGGAAGAGTGAATGAATGAGGCCTTGCAAAGGAAGATACAGTGATTCAGCTAACCAAAGATGTGGTGAGTATCCACCACGTGCTAGGTCCTGGGATATCAAGAAAGTAAGATGTGCCCTTAGGAGACGGATGTCTACTTGGGGAAAGGAACACAGATAAAGAGATACCTTTCCAGCGTGACAAGGGAAGGAACACGTTGGCGATGTACACTGAGGGCTGCAGCCGGACCAGGTGAGGGCTGGCAGATGGGACAGGGAAACTTGCCTCGAGGTTCGAATAAGATAAAGCACATCATTTGTAAATCGTTTACAAATAAGTCATTACTGTGATCTATATTCTGGATGTGTTAGATGTGAAGTAGACAACCTCAAGGTGTGGTATTTGGAAATGATGCATTTTTTAACAAGCACAAGTACAGCCCTAGGTTATTTGCTGTGTGGGATCACAAGACATGCCTTTGGGTGATTAATTATAACAACCTATTCGTTCACTCAACAAATATTTATTGGAGGGCTCCAATGGGCTTTGGGATATCGAGAAGGAACACAGGACTGGGTTCCATCCAAAGAGTGCAGTTGAATCAAAGTCAAAACCAACAGGTGAGAAATCTGGATACCTCTTTGCATCAAAGTCATGCACAGTGTCTTGGGTTTGAAGAAACCATGTCCATTTATTCACTCACTGGATGGAGAGAACAATAATTGCTTACATCTTTAAAGCATTCTACTCCTGAAAAAGTATATTTTTACGTACGTGATTCTTTTAACCCTTTTAGCAAAACTGCAAAGTGGGCACCCTTAGTTCTGCTTCATAAATGCACAGACTGAACCTCAGAAGTTTAAACACCTTACACAAGGCCCTAGTGAAGACGGACCTCAGACCTTGCTCTCCGCCTCTCCCACACAGCCTAGCGACTGCACTGGGCTGGTCCTGGGCATGCAGGAGGTGGACACAGATGTTGGCTAGGACGCGCCTCTACCCTCTAGAGTTTTCTGTCCATTGAGCATGCCCTGGCAGAGTATCTGTTGGAAAAATGCGTCCATGAGTTGATGAGGCAGCTATTGGTAAGCTCGGTCACCATGATCTTGGCTGACCTGAGCTAACGTGCCACAAAGATCTGGCCATCGTTTTCCTGGGGTCTTCCCTCACATGCAGAAGCGGGGCAAGATGCGACCTGACTCGGGAAAGGCACAAACTTCCAGGGGAAATTAGGCTCAGGGTGGAAAGGAAGTCTGCTCCCTTCTCCGAAGGCAGTTTCCCTAACACAACCAAGCTCTCGTTGGTCGTGCCCCCCTGAACCCTTCCTTCCCTCCCCTGCATTCACCGGCTCCAGCCGCTGCGGAGGGTCGGGCCGCCAAGCCCCCGATCCCAGCAGGGAGAGCGCTGAGGAGCCGAGCCCAGCTGGGCAGGGATTGCTGCCAAGACCTAGGGGGCGGGGCTTCGGGTGGTAGGCGGGGCTCTCGCGGGGCGGGGTTTCGGGCGGTGGGCGGGGCACCACGAGGCGGCGGCCGTTGCTGGGCTACGGGAGAGCGCGGAGCCCGTGGCGCTGAGGCGCTCGGCTGCGAGCCCGGAAAGGAACCGCATCCAGCTCTGCGCCCCGCGCCCGCACCCCGGGCGGCTCCGTGCGCCCCTGCGCCTCGGACTCCGGCCGGGACCTGCAGGGCAGGACTGGGCGCACCGGCCGGCGGGGCCTCCCAGGTGACGGGGAAGGTAGGTGCTCCGCTCCCCGGGGGGCTGCATGGCGCCGCGCCGGGGTCCCCAGCCCTGGCCCGGGTGGATCCCCGCGCAATGGGGGCCCAGAGAGCAGCGGCGACCTAACGGGGAGAAGGGGCGCGGGCAGGGGCTGCTCTCGTGCAGAGGACAGGGGCGAGGGGCTGAGCCGGGCAAGGGAACCCCTGGGAAGGGGTGACAGCCAAGGGGGTGGCCAGAAGGAGGCACCCGAAATGCGGCGCTCGGGCCGCAGCCGCTGAAGGGAAGAGAGCGCGTGAACGCCTCCCGGGCTCCGTTGGCGCGGGGAGTGACAGGACTGAGACTTCCTATCCAGGGATCTCGTAAATAGAAAAATCTGCTTGTAAGGCAAACACCGGTGAGCATGTAAATAAATCTGCATAATGCTTTACGCGGGCCTCACGGGCCGGCTCTGCGTCCCTGCGGGAGGCGCCTCCCGCGTCGGGGAGCCCGGAACGCGCCCCGGCCGAGCATCCGCAGGCCAGCGCTGCAGAATCGCTGCCCAGGAGGTGAACACGGAACGTTTAGATCTGTGAGTGGCGCAGAGTCACATTGTGTTTGCGGGGAATGAACGTTTCTTAAATGTCAGCAGTATCTGTTACATTGATGGGTAGAGCATGTACACTGAGGGAGAAAGCAAGCTCTCAGATAGCGCTTGTCAATGTTCTAGCGCCGTCTCATGGAATAGACACTTAGCTAATATTGGTGGTCAAATTCTGTGATCTGTTTTGATGATACTGAGCTAGTCATCAAGGCTGCACTTACCATTGTAAGAAATCCATGTCACCTTTCTTTTTCTGCATTTTAATAAAAGGACTCAGTTTGCAAACAAAACCCTAAGCGTTGTTCAGTACTTCTTTAATTGAAACCGTTTAGCTCTATTTATGAAGATGTAGTTTTTACTCCAGTGACAGTTTCTTTGACTGCGAGACAATTTCTCTATATAAACAGGAAACAGTTATTGTTAAACACGTCTTACGCAAACAGAAGAATTTGTTTTAGTGTTATTTCATGATCAGATACTTCTACGAAAAGGGGAGGATTATATTGCATTAGTTCAGGATTTGTTCAGTATGCTTTCTGCGGTGCAGTTTTGCTTTAGGCGCTTTTGCCAACTCTGCTTTCACGTAGTTTGAAAAATTTCAAGCACCGCTTATTATCTAATTTAAAGATATATAATAGAGGAGTGAGAATTGAGTCCTGGTGACAGTTTTTGACGTAATTATTTACAGAGATGTGAGTACTTAAAAAGAATTTTTCTTTTCATAATATTTATCAAGTTCTTGAAAGTAATATGAAACACAGAAATGCAATTGCATTTTGAAAATATGACCTTGGCATTAATACATGTGGCGTTATTATGAGCTATGCAAGTTCTTTACTTTTTAACCTATGAAAATATCTTACGACACCCACTTTATTACTGAGACCACATGGCTTTATTGACTTTATAACTTTTTTTCCATAGTAGGTGCTAACTCTGGATGTGGTGTTAGTATTTTCAGGACAATTGTGGAAGCTACTTGTTTCTTTGGCCAGAATGTCTTAGGACTCTGAGTCCAGACTAGATCTTGAATTTGACCTTGTAAGGATGCATGAAGAATCTTAAGCACTTGAAATTGCAGTGTGAAGTGCCTTTTCTGTCCGGAAGAATTGAATAAAGAGCATTGCTCACATTTAAGTAGCTATAAAGGATGCTTTTTTTAAAAATGATAGAAAATTAATTATTTTTTTTACTTCACATGATTAGGGGTTGATTTACGTGTATTATAGAATGGAAAATGGATTGAGACATGTAATATCGCATACTGTCCTTAATATATTAATTTAATTTGCTAGTCACAGCTCTGTTACATGAATTGAGGGCATGTTGGGGACTTTTTAAACTTAAGAAAGGAATTCTGCTAACACTCATGAAGAGAATTTGAGTCCTTTTTATGCCTGTCGCAATCTCTGAGCCCACTTTTTTTTTTTTTTTTTTTTGAGACAGAGTCTCACTCTGTTGCCCGGGCTAGAGTGCCGTGGCGTCAACCTAGCTCACAGCAACCTCAAACTCCTGGGCTCAAGCGATCCTTCTGTCTCAGCCTCCCAAGTAGCTGGGACTACAGGCATGCGCCACCATGCCCGGCTATTATTTTCTACATAGTTTTAGTTGGCCAATTAATTTCTTTCTATTTTTAGTAGAGATGGGGT
>CAUYRT010041535.1:0-12318 GCA_963574885.1 Lepilemur ruficaudatus
TTTTTTTTTTTTTGAGACAGAGTCTCACTCTGTTGCCTGGGTTAGAGTGCCGTGGCATCAGCCTAGCTCACAGCAACCTCAAACTCCTGGGCTCAAGCAATCCTCCTGCCTCAGCCTCCCGAGTAGCTGGGACTACAGGCATGTGCCACCATGCCAGGCTAATTTTTTCTATATATTTTTAGTTAGTCAATTAATTTCTTTCTATTTATAGTAGAGACGGGGTCTCACTCCTGCTCAGGCTGGTTTTGAACTCCTGACCTTCAGCGATCTGCCCGCCTCGGCCTCCCAGAGTGCTAGGATTACAGGCGTGAGCCACCACACCCGGCCTCACTTTTTACCATTGATACACAAAGCCTCAAAATGTAAAGGAACATCATAGAAACCTGAAGATATCCTAGAGGCATAGCCCTCTGCAGTGAGTTTATCATGAAATTTTGCTAATTTTGAGTGAGTGAGTGTGTGTACGTTTTAATATGGATAAGTAATGCCTTCATCTCTTGCTCCTTCTGATAATTATATGAATGGGGAATGTATAATTCAGCAAATCAACTGTTATTTTCTTTTTATCTTGTTTGTTCTCTACAAGAAGGGGACAGTCTTGACTCTCACATCTGTGTATCTTCTTTCAGATAAAGGCTTTGTGATATCACAGAAAGACTGTGGATTTTTGAATTAGAGCAACCTGTGTGTCAACTCTGCTTTCCCCTATCTATTAGTTGAGGAATCTTGAAAATACACTCACACTCACTTCTCTAAAACTTGGTTTTTTCATATGAAAATAGGGTTGATAACAACTATCTCTTCCTCTAAAGTCAACTTTTCTGTTTTTGTGGAAGTCAAAGGACCTTTTCTTCCCCTCTACATGAATGCACACTGCACAGGGACAGACATTCCCGGGTATGAATGAAAGCACAAGCAAGCTTTGATGCCAACTTTTTCCTCCAACATAGAGTGATAAGGAAAGGGAAGGAATTCCAGTCAACAAGGCATGCTAAGGATCCCACATCTTTACTGCGTCAGGCAGGAATGGGGCCCACCAGAGCAGAGGACGACTGGGGTGTTATCGTGACAACCACTTACCCTGAGAAACCCTGCTCTTTTCTCACAAGACAGAGAATAACAGAGCTATCAGGGGCTCCTCAAAGGGACATGAGTAGCGTGCCAGGCCAAAGTCACGTCCTGTGGCTCAGACTTTCCCAAAGAAAGGCCATAAGCAACCCCCAGGCATACAGGTCCAATGGTACCGGGTGGAGGGCGGCTCTTCTTGGGCTAGGAGAGATGGGAAGGTGGGTGCGAAACAACCTAAACACACCTAGAGTGAGGAAATGTTTAGGGGTGGAGTTTTTTAAGGATGGCCAAGAAGATAGGGCAACCCCAGGCAAACAAATATTTTTAAATGATAGGTAAAATCTTTCTCCTTGGAAGAGCTCAGACTTCAGGCAAAGGGAATTTTCTCAGGAACTCCTTACCAAGACAAGGGTCAAATGAAATAATGTATGAAATCTGTCTGGTCCATAGGAAGCACTCAATACATGCTAGTGCCTTACTGGAATTAGATTCATTTCTCCATTACTCCAAAAAACTATATTCATTGAATATCTCCTATGTGCCAAATATTGGGCTTGATCTTGGAGCTGAGCAGTGACCAAGAAAGACAAACTCAGAAGCTCATAGAGTAAAAAGTCCAGCTTTGACCTATGCTTTAAATTATTTCTTCCAGACACGGTCTTGCAAGTGTGGTTTGTTAGAATGAGCACTTTACTAGGAGTTTTAAAAAATGAGGTTATACTTCTGCTATTAATTAGTTGTGGCTTTGGAAAGCCCTTTGATACCCCTGGATGTCAGTGTCTATAGAAAAAAGAACTTTGGACACATAAATTGTAAGGCCCTTTTTTTGGTCTAAGCATAGGTAACTATGTGGTTATCAAACGTGGCATTGGACTAGACTAGTTAATGCCACACTTCAACCAACCAAGCTCATGAGCACTTTTGAAAGTGCTATTTTCCTTGCCTGACACAATGACCACTCTCTCCATGCCTAGCTGACTATTACCGGCAGCAGGGTTCTTTCGGCCCAGGCTTAGTCATGTTCCTGCGGCAAAACAGTTTGTAGATCAAAGTAACTAGCAAGACTTAGAATGTAACCATTGACAAACAGGTCTCGGGCACCCTCTCCAGCGGTGGACAGCTGCTCAGAAGCTGTCTACACCATGATTTAACGCTGTGAACTTGTTTTGAAACAGCTCTTTTCGACACCAGATGTCCAACGATGGCTATGTTCACAGGCCTTACACAGTCCCTGCAATGCTCATGCATGTCATTTCGCTCCAAAATGTGCTACATCAACAGCGTGTCTCGACGCCATCTCCTATCTCAGGTCTCCTCAGAAAAGGAAGGCACCGGGGTAAATTGCGGAGACTCACTGGATTGATTGGTGAGTCTCAGCCTTATCTAGATTCCCCCACATTTCAGGGGAGTTTTGTGCACTTTGGTGATGCTGAGAACAGATTGATGCCAATAAGCCATTTGAGATAAGAACTAATTGGAAACAGAAGGTTGAAGAATGATTATGTTGGGAATGAGCAAAGGGGACAGACAAGTAATTATTCAGGCAGAATTTCTTTACACAAAAGGCAGATGGAAGAGGGAACAAAATTCCGAAGTCCGTGGCAGAAGTAAGCAGCTGCACGTTTCTTTTTTGCGGAAAAGCAAACATAGTGATTCACTGGCTTGGTAATGGGCTCCAGGGATCCCCAGGGATTCACAGTGTGTTGGCAGCCCGCAGCATGTAAAATAACTCAGTGGTCTCAGTCTAGTTCACCTCCTCAACAGACGCTAATTGCGAGGCACATGAGATGAGATTTAAGGGAAAGGCAGAGGAGAAAAGGCCCCCTGTTTGCACATGAATCACAGCGGAGGTGCGTTGCAAAGAAGGCAGGAAGAGCAACACACACGGTCCACATTTGTAAGGAGCCACGGATCAGACTTAACTGAACATTTCCACTCAGAAATATATACTCGCTGCAAACAGAAATCAGGAGAAAGTAGAATCTTAGAAAGTATTCCTCAAAATTATCATAGAGTAATTGGGATGCAGCTAAATAAAGCTCTAAGATCTCAAAACTGTGATTTGTCTTTGGAAGACAAAGATGAAAATAATTAGTAAAAAGAGTAGGAAACTGAGCCTCACAACATGCCCCGGAAAGCAAAATCCATTAGCAGCAGCCTTACTCAGCAAGGCTAATGTAAAAGCTGTTCAACTGTATTGTGTAAAAAAAAAATACCAAATAAAAACAGAAAAACTTCCCTAATTTTTGTTTCAAACTCAAATGAATTATCTATCTATCTATCAATGTGTGCATTTAAATATACCTAGTCAAGAGTGATTTAAAGACAAATGCATGAAAAGAACATTCAAGGACATCCCCTCCCAAAGAATCATCAAAAGGAAGCTGGGCTCCAAGTTAGACAGAAACATGAAGGACATCCAGGCTTTACAGCGATAAGAGGAATTATTAATTTGTAGAAAATTACAGAGAAAAGAAAAAAAAAGTAAAGAGATTTAAGGCCCATATTTTGGTAATAGGGATAAGAAGAAAGATAGGGAGAGTTATTTAAGAAAAACAAGAAATGGCAATAATATATTTCAGAACAAGAACAAAAATAGATTTCAGAATAATAGATTTTAGGATGAGATGGACTTTTACAATGTTTGCTTGGTTTAGGGTTTTTCAAACCGATGCAGAAGTACGTCCAACCGTAACCTCTTCCCTGTCCCAACACCTTTTTGCTCCGTCCCCAAAGTGTCTAAACTCCTTTGTGCTTCGGTTCGACACCCAGCGTTCTCCTGCTGGCCTGCTCTTCTTGACTTTTCTCTCTAGCTAAATTATACTGCACCATCTGGCCTCACAGTTTTTTGCACATGAAGTAATGCAATTTTCAACTAGATATTTATTTCTGTGTTGTTTTAATGTCGGTCTTCCCTACTTCACAGTAAGCTCCCTTTGGGTGGAAACTAGTCTGTTTCGTTCACCACTGTGATACGTAGTCCCCAGCCAAAACCCAGGCACAGAGTAAATGCTTAACAAAAGCTTGTCTCTGAATTAACAGATATCACCCCCAAAACCTCTCACAGACCTTCACGAGTAGGAAAATGATCAGGAGCATGAAGCTAAATCATGAAACTCAGATATGCAGGCAAAATATTTAAATTTGAAAAAATGACTATTGCAGCGTTGTGCTACTTATGGCTGGCTAAAAGTCATAATAATAATAATGATGATATGTAATTTTATTATATGTTACATATAATCATCACAACAATAATATATAAGACTTATTCAGCCATTAACTATGTGTCAGACACTATTTTAAAAATCTTATTTACATTAATCCACTGAATCCTCATGACACCCCAATGATGTAGGTGTTATCGTCAATCTCTATTTTAGAAATGAAGACATTGAGGCATAGAAAGTTAAACAACTTGCTCAAAGTCATATAGTTATTAAGTCATGGAACCTATATTAGTCAAGATTCTCCAGAGAAATACAAGCAATGAGATATGTATAGAAAGAGAAAGAAAGACTTTATTTTCAGGAATTGGCTCATATGATAGTGGCAGCTGGCAAGTCCAAAACCCGCAGGGTAGGCTGGTGGATTAAAGACCCAGGGAAGAGTCGATGTTGCAGTTCAAGTCCAAAGACAGTCAGCTGGCAGAATTCCCTGTTCCTCAGGGGAGGCCGGTCTTTTCTCTTAAGGCTTTTGACTGATTGAATGAGTCCCACCCATGCTACGGAAGGCAATATGCTTTATTCAAAGTCCACAGATTTAAAGTTAACTATAGTCACAACAGCATTTCAACTGATGTTTGATCAAAACTGGATACTTGGTATAGTCAGGTTGGCTCATAAAATTAGCCATCGCAGACCCAGCATGCAAATTCAGTCGACTCCAACATCCAAATACTTAGTGAATATACTTCCCAGACACTTAAACCATAAGGGTTAACTGAACCGTGTCACCTAAATTTCAGTGGCTGCATCAGTTCACCCTTAAAGTCCATTTTCCACACTTGTGCCTGTGTATGTGAGTGTATAAAGTACAGGACCATTTGTTCCGATAATTTCCACAGGTAAACATAGTCCCTTATTTTTATTGGGATAACTATTAAGCATCAAGGTGGCAAAAGATAAGCTGTAAGACTTAAAATTTAAAGAAAACATGTTGCTCATTATCAGTTTTCAAATGAGCTTGAAATGGCGGGGAAAGAGCCAAGCCCTTCAGAGCAATTCATGCACCACAGTGTTCCACGGCGGCAGAGTAACTAAAGTGCGGATTATGTTTTCAAAGCAGAACATTGAACAGAAGGGACATCCCTGGAGTTGGAGTTGTGATTATTCTGCCATGAGTCGGAAAGTTGTCTCTCAGGGGAGCCAAGCACGAGCATTCAAGATGCCCATACGTTCTCCACGGCTGCGGCACCACCAACCTCCCTTCTAAGCTAATAGTCCAAGCTTCATGATCATTCCTTGGAGTAAGGTCTGTCTCTAGAACATTTGAGTTAAATAAGAGATGTGTTGCCCTGTGGCTAATATATTAGGCCAACGATATACACTCATACAAGGAAAATAGAGTTTATTATTTATAAGCCATCACAGTGGAGAGCCAAGTCCTGTCAAAATGGGGCACGGATTCATTCTGCTTTACTTTGCACATCCATAAAGGAGGGATAGAATTTCCTACTGTGGATGTTGACGCATTATAGAATATTGGGAGAAGCAATTTCAGAAGCTCACATCTCAGAGAACAGCTTTTTCTTTACAGTAGAGCATGGCTTTCCTGGGGACGCCCACAAGAGAATTGGAGTAAATATTTGCAAAGACTTTTTTCCTTCCAAGAGCTGAGGATAACAGAAGATATTTACTGAGAACTTTTATCTATCATTAAAATAGATACCCTGAAGCCTGGCAGTGGATGGAGTTCTACTCTACCTATCCACTTTTTGGAATAAACCACAGTGGAGTGATATATTGACAGATGCCAGAAAAATAAGACTCTGCAGGTCAATTTCCTCCGGGCAAGGTGAACGATAGCTATATGATTCATCAGAAACAGACATTAGTTCTTCTAAAACGTTCAAGATAAAGAGTCTAAATTGGGGAATCAAAATTTTATGTATAACTAGAGGCATGATAATTGATGGCTTGGAACACCGAGAGGCAATGTTTACATTTCAAACATGGAGCACTTGATTTTCCTGGCATGAACATGAAAAAGACAAAAAGGATATACGCAGTTACACCGGAGGAAACATGTTTCAACCATGAACATTTCCTTGGAAATGACAAACAAGAGCTCCTGGGACACCTGCGGGACAAGAGACTAGAGGGAACAAAATAGGGATTTACACATAGAGACGTGTTAAAGGAGACAGAGCCAGGCCCTCTAAGCAAAGAAGAGAGAATCACATTTCGTAATTTTTCCCTTTGCCTTGTCTCTCTGGCTACTAACAATAACAAGGGGGAAAATCTAATTGTCTGCTGTGTCTCCACACTCCTCCCCCTGAAACAATGCTGTGATAGCACCATCCTGTGCAGCTAGACACCAGAAGAAATGCAGATAAGTTTATGGAGGATGTTATGAAAAGGATGTGACAAATAGATCAGGTCATGAGACAACATCAGGGAGGAAGAGGTGAATTGTGAAGCTGGTCCCCCTGAAAGAGGGGAACAAAGCAAAAAGTGTTTGTTAAGGGGCTGCTGTGTCAACAAGGAAAAGTTGAAGTGAAATGCTCCTCCAAATTCTAAGTGAGATGCCGGAATAAAAAGAGTCACTGGCCATCTGAACAGAAAACTGGTCGGAGAGATATGCTTTGGGAAGAAATAGAAAGAACAAACTGTTTTATGAAGCACCCCTGTGTGTCTGGGACATATCAACCTCATTTGGGGTTCAGATGGCCACATCTGAGAAGCAGAGAAGTGTCAAGAGAAAAGCAGGAAAGTGCAACAGGGCGGAGCCAGGAAGGAGGATGCTAGAGGGGTCATTAACATGCACTGCAGGTGGCAGCCGAGCTCTGTGAGTTAATAGAATCCCCCAGGTAAATCAGCAGGTAAAGATGACCAAATGGGCAAGAAAAAAGGTGGGACAGACACTGAGAGAAATGCTAAAGTAATAAAAATAAAAATTGGATTATATAGCGGGTTAGAAAGAGGAAGTATCAAATTTAGTAGAAAGGGGGAGAAAAAAACCTGTAAAATAAAATAGTACATTGATTAGGAAAAGGGACCCAACAAAATATAACAACTGATTTCATAACACTTCTTCTACAAACTGGGAACAATTCAATTATCTTAGTCAACTGAGTATCAAAAATGTTGACTAAATTGGCAGGTCATCTCCCTCCCGTGGTGTCCAGCACTTTTACAAAGAAAACAATGCCTCTCTCCCAGGTTTTTCTACTCCTGAGCTGATAGGACACACTCTTCTTAGTCATAAGCAGAGCAAGAACACAAGGCAAGCCTCACGTGGTTTTGAAAGCCACTCGTGTACCTTTCTTCTCTTCTACAAGGGTCAGCACTTCTACGATCTTAAGCAAGTTCTGTCTACAATTTGATATGGTTCAGCATTGAAATATCTGAAGCCATGGGAATGCTAGAGCTACTTTAAAAGAATGGTCCACAATAGAATAGTAGTTGAATTAGAGTTGGTTTCCTTGACTTTCAGTTTACATTTTCCTTTTCTTCTTTTCATTCCTATTCTCATCCAGATAGCTACAGAACTATCTCTGAAGAGGCCTGCCCTACCTTCTACCTAATTCGCATGTTGAAAAGACACATTGCCAGGTACCACAGTGCGTGTTTAACCACTGCTGAACCAAAGAGGACACATACATGGGTTTTTAATCTTCATTAAGAAAACTGCTTTTCAAAATTATAAAATTCCTTTCTTTCTCCTGGTTTTGTGACTTTTCAGCATACTAATACATTCTCTGCCTTCCTAGGTTCTAAAAGTGAATGATTTGAGTAACTGTCATTCATAAATCAGATGCAGATTCGAGGTGGAAGCATTTTTTTCCTCTACCACGTCCACTCCAATATTTTAAAAGTCCATTATTCTACATGTTGTGGAAAAGCATAGAGCCACATTTCAATTTCCCCTGAACACAATCTCTTGTAGCTAGCGATTTTGCAATGGTTTACAGAGGCGAGAACACGCTGGAGTTTAGCTTCTGGGGGGTGGGGGAGACGTGTGTGTCCTTCTAAAAGGAAGGTGTTCTTTTCACCTCTTTGGGGCTGTGGCAGAGAATGAAAGCCTCTACAGTTTACATTTGCTTTGTCAGCCCCGTAAGCAACCATCTGTTTCAGCCATGGAGTGCGATCTGTCAGTTTTGTTTTAGGTTGTGATGCGGTGGCAGGAGCCCGCTCATTGTTGTCTTCTTAGAGAACCGCAAAGTGATTAACCATTCCAGTACTGGCTACAAAAGAGATGTCCACTCTCAACGTTGGGCCAGATTTTTGCTTTCTCCAGTGCTGGAAATACTACAAAAAATTGAATAGCTATTCATCGTGTTTCATTGTTCCCTAAAGAGGCTACATTCTCTTTGTCATAAAGGCAACCTGGATTTTCCGACATACCATTTCACTTCAATGTCTGTGTGCCAAAGATGAAACAAAGTCCGGGTGATGTCGACAAACAATCAAAACATGACAGTGACAAACACCCTGAGAGACCTCATTCACCAACACGTGAACAGTGAAATGTCTTTCACAGACGATGGAAGGTGTGAGCTGGGGACTGGGAAGAAAACAGGAAAAAAGAGGGGGCCAGGGGTTTGTTTTTAATATGGTTGGAGATGGAAAGCTTTTCTGATTGAGCCTAACTTCATAGGGCACAGTCCTCATAAATAAAAGACCTGGGGAAAGAGATAAGAATCAACAGGTTTTATATTTCATTCTGTTTTTTTAATTGCTCCTCTGTTTGTCTTTCCTTTTCTTCAATCTTAAATATAATGTTTTGTCTCTTTTCTCATCCATAAAATGGGATTAACAATCAAATTTCGAATTAACAGATATTTAAAAACACCTCTAAAATGTGTGTATAGAACAGGCTTGAAGATCTTTTGAAAATAGTCACCCTATAAAGAGAAAAGTAAGGTAAAATGAATAATTTATTGTTGTTGTGTCTCTCACAAGATCTCTGAAGACTCTGTAATATACATTTATTAATTTAATACAGCTAGTCAAATATCAACGCTATCTCTATTTCCAACTGACTGTTTTATCTTAACCAGCAAATTAAAAAGTTTGATGAAACAGTCAGGTTGGCTATCGTGTCACATAAGGAAATACTGCCAGTGATGTGGACGAGATATTCCAAACCTGTAGCTATCCTGTCCATATACACAATAGCAGAGTTTGAGTGATTCGTTTCTCATCTTCTGAATAAATCCTCTAAAAGTCTTTTCACCATTTTCACAGCTTACTAAATTCCTTGATTTTTCTAATCAACATTTATTATGCTTTAAATAATAATTTATAAAGATGTTTTACTTTGCAATTAAAACCACTCCTAATTAATTAATGAGAGTAATTAATTCATGTCCTGCTCTCAATGTTCCTTTCATATGTTTAGGCAGATCTCGAGTCTTCCATTCTTCTTTTTTCTATACAGTATATTGAATATTAATCAATTTTCCTTTTCCCTGTAGATTTTTAGTTATCCATTTTTGGTCTGCTATGTTGACTATTCCCTTTTTTAAAAAAACTGCATACATAATTAATATTGAGGCATAACCAATACCATGTGGGACAAGGTATGTTTACTTCCTATTTTTTTAGAAATGAGACTCTCTAAATTAGGGAAGTTATTGCTTTTCAAGTTTAAATATATTGTTTTCTTGTTTCTTTTTGGGTTCTTTGTTGTTGTGGTTGTTGTTTTGTTTTGTTTTGTTTTTTTGAGACAGGGTCTCCTTTTACCACCGAGGCTTGAGTGCAGAGGCACTATCATAGCTGACTGCAGCCTTGCACTCCTGGGCACAAGTGGTACTCCTGCCTCAGCCTCCAGAGTAGCTAGCACTACAGGTGTGTGCCATCACACGTGGCTAATTTTCTTTTTAATTTTCTTGTGGAGATATGTCTCACTATGTTGCCCAGGCTGATCTCGAACTCCTGGACTCAAGCGATCCTCTGGCCTCAGCCTCCCAAAATGGCAGATATCATTTTCTTAACTCACATAGTTCACCTATGATTTTCTATATGACTTCAAAACTTTCAGAGTATTTGTTTATTTAACCATAATTAAGATCGCGTAAATGTTCCTGCTGTGCCTTGTTTAAATTCTGTTTTAAAGAATCCTGTTGCTCCTTGCAGAAGTGGAGCACATGCTGGATCTGTCTTTGGGGCCCATCTAGGTCTATGTGGCCGTATCTGGTAGACAGAGCATTGTGAGCATATTGACTCAACAGATATCTTTATCCTGCTGTCTGCATCCAAAATGACATACATAGATCACTCTTATAAAGGTACAGTCTTCTACAGAACACTGAAATCCCAGCCACAGAGCAAGCTCTTGGCAGAATTACAAAGTAAGTAATATTTTAAGTTGTATATCTCTGACCCTCTCATTAGAATCTGATATCCTAGAATTCAATATTTTGTTCAAGTCTCCTCTCACCCTCAGCCTCAATGCTTCTGGTCTAATAGAAGACCTCAAACAGAGTAGATATTCAGGACGTGTCTAAGACACTTGCCTATACCCCAGACACTCCTCTTTCTCTCCCTGTCTCCCCCATCTCCCTATCTCTTCTCCAGGATCCTCAAACAGAATCCCCACACAGACCTACTCTCCCCAAGGGTTTGTCATGCTCTTGCTTAGGGGTGTTAAAATTTGTTGAGAGAGTGATCACTTACCCCCATCTCCAACCAACTAATATATTCTGCACATTAAAATATATACATAAATAGATATTGTAAAATAATACAATAAGGAAGAAATACATATTCTTGAAATGATTTTTACTTTGTTTATTGATAGTACAAAAGATTTTGCTTTCAGAAAATATGTTATCAAGGATAATGTTTTCTTTAGAGAGAGCAATGTGGAAAATGCTTCCTTCTTTTCAAAAACCTTGGTTGAACACTTCCAGGAATACTAATTCACATAGTAATAACTTCAATTTATTTTGATTCTTGATTTTAATGGCTGTCATGATTGAAAAAGTCACCTCTCAAAGACAAGGACATCATATGGAAGAAGCCCATCATTGTCTGCACTTATAAAATCATTAAACTAATTTTTCAACCCTAATTTTTCAATACTAATTTTTCATAATTTTTTCAGTTATGAAAAGAATTTTGCTGATATGTGATTAGGAAATTTGCATTTTCCCTAATGTCATTCAGCTGTTCTAGGAAATAAAATTGAAGATGTTGCAATTTTATACTTACAGGCAATAGGCAGAGTTGAAGTTCCTCAGCTAAAATATATCAAAATTGGTTTCAAAATTCTTTTTCCAAAGCTTATATTTAGATGTAAGAATTTAAATAGATGATATATTTGCATTGTTTTTAGCAACAAAATCACCCCAAATTTTCCTAGCATGTATTTATGAAAAGCTTTCTCCATAGCATGAATATATTTCAAAAGCTATTGCTTTCTCACTCCTTGTTAAAAATGACATGTTTACAAAAGTATATGCTAGGTCACTTACCACTGACAACAATTTTCTCATAAATTGGATGATAAAGTGCTTCTATTAAGGACAAAGGTGTAAGTTGTGCCATTTTTTTGTTTCCTTCTGCCTGCCTTATTAGTTTTTTTCTCAGCCAGAGTTTCCTTTACAGAAATCTTATTAAGGCATTTATCTGTTTTGCCCATTACCTAAACTGGATGATGAATTAATCAAATTAATATGGCTGACATGAAATTCAGTATATCACATCTTTAAAAGCAAATGAGAAGAAAAGAAAGAAAATATTTACAAATCACATATCCAACAAAAGTCTTGAATCCTGAATATCTAAAGAATTTTCAAAATCAAACAAAAGAAAATATATGACTCAATTTACAAAAAGCCAAAAGAGAAGAACAGACATTTCATAAGAAAAGATATAAGAATGGCAAATAAGTATATGAAAAGATATTTAATATCATTAGCTTTTAGGAAAATGCAAATAAAACCATTATGAGACACTACAGATATCTATTAGAATGACTAAAATAAAAAATACAGATAATACCAAATGCTGACAAGGATGTGGAGCAACTAGAACTCTCAAGTAGAACTTGCATGTGGAAATGCAAAATGGTACAATCATT
>CAUYRT010041538.1:0-17198 GCA_963574885.1 Lepilemur ruficaudatus
TGTACTCTCTGGACTACTTTGACAGAGTAGGTTTTTGAATGTAACAAGATAAGTCAACTTGAGTGGTAATATATTTTGGGAAATCAGTTCACTACAAATTGTGACTGTAAACATTGTACTGTAAATGTTTTGTAGTTTTCCCCCAATTAAAAAAAAAAAAGATTATGCCAAGTCTTGTTCACTAAAAATAACTCAGCATTTTTTAAGTTTTAACAGCAGATTATGACATTTACTAATAAAAGTAGTTTATCTTTGAAAAGAAAAGCAACCATTGTCAAACTGTGACTTAATAAAAGGACATAATGGGTATAATTTTCATATTGCTGAAATATACCTATTTCCATAATTGAATGATCATGTGTGTTCAAATGTAAAACAACATTTGTGAATTTAACCTACATGTATTAAAAGATATATAAAAGTAACGACTGGAATAATATACTCAGGATTGGCTTGTTACAGTGTTTGTCATAAGGGAGAGCTCAGTCAATGCCAGCCATTGCAATTATCTGTCTTTGTACCTATTTTTTCTTCTTCTAGTATTTTTTTGCCCTAACTTTTCAAATCAAACTTCCCAAGGAAATGACACTATATATTAAACAGACTTTGATTTTATGTGTCTTTTAGAACTTACTTCAGTGTATTGTTATTTGAATCTTTGAGCCTAAAAATGGGTGTTTAACTAGGTGTGTAATTATGAGAGTATAAGGATTGAACTGGGCATGCTCATTTTTTTTATATGGCATTGTTCAAAGGACAGATTTTTGCATCTGTACTTTTGGGAAATGATATGTACTCTTTCTACATCATAGCACTAATGGTGGAATAACATAAAAAATATAGAAGCACACTAAAGGAAAGGATAACAATATAATACAGCAATTTGTTCATGCTGAGAAGGGAACTAATATACAGATATGTTTCAAGTGCATTTTGTAACACATTAAAATACTAGTTAAAAATAGCTCTGACTTGGCCATTGCCTGGGAACAGAATTTTGTTATACACTATTTTGTAACACATACCCACTGGCCTAAGGTTGACAGAAAAGATCATTGTCAAGTGCATATTTAAGATGAATCAAATTTTGGTGAAAATGAATTTTTACACAGTATAACCATTTCTTTGGCGAACACACTTTTAACCTGCAGTATACTTCATCAACCTGAAAAAAGTTTTTCCACATTAGAAAAAGACTAAAGGATAAAGAAATAGAATCAAAGCTAGGGAACATCAAATATTAGCATTATGAAAAAATATTATATGAAGAAATTAAATTATATTAATTCCAAGGCAGAGTTAAATCCCAATGAACTTTATTTTTTATTTTTAATTATAAAGGCTAAATCCATTATTGGGCCTTTGTGCAAATACCATTAAAACTATGTAACAGAAACTCATTATTTCTGCCTTTAAATATACTTGTACTAATATGGTATGCTAATTTTCTGAGATTTTTATTTTTCTTCTTCAAATTATATACACTTAAAAATTTTTATTTCACATTTTAAAGTGACCCCAATCTGTAGTTTATTATCATAATGAAAACTTAGATTTAATTTTGAATAAATGTAATTTTCAATAAACTAATACTTAGTCTTCTAATTTAGACACAAGGCACATATTCAACCCATTACAAATCATTCTCTTCCAGAGCATAGTTATTATCAGTATTCTCACTTCATAGTGTCTTAAAGGGCTCAGAAAAAAATCA
Source organism: Lepilemur ruficaudatus (assembly GCA_963574885.1). Taxonomy (NCBI): domain Eukaryota; kingdom Metazoa; phylum Chordata; class Mammalia; order Primates; family Lepilemuridae; genus Lepilemur; species Lepilemur ruficaudatus. Next base: position 1,715 of record CAUYRT010041538.1, read on the forward strand.
ACCTTGCCAGCTTAAATCCAGGCTCTGATAGCACAGTGACCATAGAAAGTGTTTATCCTATGCCTCATTCTACTTCTTATAAAAAGTTGGCAGACATGTTAGGCTGTCTTTCCAAATATGAGAACTCAAAAGCAGAGAGATTTTTCACTGAAAACATAGCTATGGGGTAAAATATAACACCAAATTACACAATTAGATAGAGCAAGTTATTTTAAGTTAATCATAGCATTGAGAACTATAAATCTCAAGATTAGTTGATATCCAAAAGCTTCTTCTAATTCTCATTTTAGTCAGTAATAATAAAAATAAAACATTGTTCTTGGCAGCATGCAGTAGAAGGCCACTTATTCTATCTGTACTAATAGTCAGTTAGATAATCAAACAGTAAGTAAAGCAAAGAATCATAAAATTTTAACATGTGAATACCTTAAATATTTTTACCTGAAACGTATAAAAATAAAATAAAATTAGTCTTTACTGAAAAAACAGACATAAATAACTTAAATATTTTAACTTGAAGCATATAAAAATAGAGCAGAATATCTCTTAACTGACTTCATAATTGACTCACCATAATTCTAAGGCATTCACATGGTAACGATGTCCTGAATGTTGGTAAAATATGAAATAAACAGAGATAGCATATTTTGAAAATACCTGAAAGGTAGGATGCTTAAGACATGTTGCCAAATTAAGTATGAGCGAGACAATTGTAAAAGTTTGGAAACTATTTAAAACATAGTGTTCTCTTTTGACTTGAAAGAAATAGAAACTGTAGTCCACTATAAATGAGAATTTTCTAATAGAATTAACTCCTACCTGGTAATGGGATCTACATTTCTACTATTTCTTCAAACCAAATGACAATTCGAATTATTTTAGGGTCAAGAGCACACGATTTCTCCAGTTGACCCTCAAAAGTTTTAAATAGGCCGGGCGCGGTGGCTCACGCCTGTAATCCTAGCACTCTGGAAGGCCGAGGGGGGAGGATCGCTCAAGGTCAGGAGTTCAAAACCAACTTGAGCAAAGAGCGAGACCCTGTCTCTACTAAAAATAGAAAGAAACTAATTGGCCAACTAAAAATATATAGAAAAATCAGCTGGGCATGGTTTCTCATGCCTGTAGTCCCAGCTCCTCGGGAGGCTGAGGCAGGAGGATCGCTTGAGCCCAGGAGTTTGAGGTTGCTGTGAGCTAGGCTGACGCCATGGCACTCTAGCCCAGGCAACAGAGTGAGACTCTGTCTCAAAAAAAATAAATAAATAAAAAATAAAATAAAATAAAATTATAGCTTAAAAAAAGGTTTTGAATAAATGTATGTATGTGTGGGAAGGGTACAAAGACAGCGGGTTGGAGAAGGAGAGAAAAAAGTGGTAGAATAATTGGGCCAAAATGTAAACAATTTATTCACGCTATGTGTACTGCCTAGACATGATATTCTCTTTGCCGTGTTAACTCCTATGTATTCTACAGGTCCAAGATTAGAGGTCGGCTTCCATAGTCCTCTGATCTAGATGAATACCCAGTTGGATCTTCTCATAGCAGGCTGTATTTTACCTATGCAGTTTTCAGATCTGTAAGTAAACTGACATGTGTATAATTCTTGGTCTATTTTCTTTCCTGCTAGATGACAAATTCTATAAAAGCAAAGTCTTTGATTTTTAACCATTTGTCTTTGTCAATATCTAGCACACTGTCAACACATGGTAAACCCTTAATAAATTGGATTAAATAAATGAACAATGATGGCTGATAGCTCTTTCTCCTTCTATTAATATTCAAAATGTCAAGATCAGGAGTTTAATAGGATAGGGAAAGAAATATTTTCCTTACCCCTCTGTATTCTTCCACATCAAAACATGTACACCCGTCCTACTCTCCATTAAACATTCAAAAAGTATTGCTAACAAAAGACAAAATTGACTGCTAATCCTTTATTTTTTCTTGTGGTACACCTGGAGCAAAGACAAATGATCAAGAATGAGCATACTTTCTCTCCAGGGCTAGATTGCTGGATGACGCAGCTAGATCTGAGGCTTTCCTTAGCAGAGGATGGGTGACTTGGAGGCAGACCACACTATTAAAGGAATGAAGATGATTCAGGAGAAGAGAAAACAGAAGTCAGAAGATAATACCTTGCTATGATATAGGATAGAAGTTCAAAATCGTTAGACTGTATAACTGATTTGTTTGGGCTTCTTAAGTGATTTAAAAATAATTGGATTTGTTGGCAACATTTATAGTCTAGAAGGTTAACGTAAAAATCACACATTTTATCTTTGCTTGAAAAACTAATGTAAAATATTGAACTTGTATTTGTGCTCAGCTACATACAATTAGTGAAGCTGAGTACCTGTTACTCACTTTTACATGAATATGCTCTCCAGTTTGCCAGGTTCCCCACCTTGATTATTTGCTCATTTATTTGTCTGGCCGCTCTTGACATATGAATTTGTAAATTTTGCTATATAGGAATTTTAAAGAGCCATGAAAAAAGGGATATTTTGTGACATTAAACTTAGGTTAATCAAATTTGCATTTACTGTGATAGATTTTGGAATTAGTGTACATTTTTAAATATCAATCTATATTTACTGATCAGTGATAAATGTAATTAGAAATAGCACACTCTCTCTCTTCATATATACACACACACACACTATATATATATATACATATATATATGTATATATATATATATATAAACTGTATGTAAGCCTTACCTCTGCCTGCAACTTGGAACCTACATAAATATATAACTAACCCTGATAAAATATTCTGGGATTTAAAATGTCCACATTTTCTTTTTACCCTACTAAAAATGAAATATTGATTACAGGGTATTATTACAGTTCATTTTATTTTGTTTGGGAACTTGGGGAAGTCTTCCATCATTTTAAGAAACGATGTAATTAAAAGTTGATTACTGATTGTATTATTAAACAAAATACTGTCTCCATTGGAAGGGTAATTCTGGAATCAAGTAAGAAATAAAGACATCTGTAGAAAACAGAAATTTAAGCATTTAAGTAGCATAGCCTTTGGTCTCAATTTCAGTTAAATATGAACCCCTTACATTTAATAAATTCATATTTTTAAAATATTTTAAATTTATGATCACATTTGATTCCTTCAACAATTTGAGTGTATTAGAAAAGAATTATTATTGTTATCAACTTAAAAGTAGAGAAAGAAGACTTTTTATGTCTTAGGATTGATAAACATATTTATGGAGCCAAGAATAGAATGAAGTTGTTTCTAATACTCTTGTCCACGACAGTGGATCATCTCTGCCATTTATACAAAATCAAGCCCCCCCCCAAAATCAACTCTAAGAATTGTGTATCAGCCATATGTAAACATACAAATTTAATAAAGCAATTAGCACTTAAAATTAAGAGACAACACCAGTAGATTAAAATAGATGCATTAATAATATATTGGAATATTTTGATTATTATATGTGAAAAATATATTTGGTTTTGATATTCCTAACAAACAAGATAAAAATAAGAAAACTATAAGTTATATATTTCTTATTTTTATTTAAAAGAAAGTGTGTGATATCATCTAGAGAGACAATGATTTTCTGGGAATTAATTACTAAATGAAATGCAATGCACGGTCTACCTACTCTGTATTTTCTATAATGCAAAATTTCATACAAAATATAACTTTGGCTATCCACCTAAAAAGATATTCTCCAAGACTTTGAAAAGTATTATGTTTCTACTCTTTAAATTGATATTTAAAAGGTTATCATATGTTTTTAGCATCAAATGAAATGATACTGCATTTTCTAATAATCATGTTAACATTTATTGAATACTTCTATATAGTACATTACTTTAAGTACTTTAAATGGACTAAAGCATTTAATCCTTACTATAATATCTAATATATGTACTATTATTTTATCTTTTATCGAAGATGAAACTGAGATGTAAGTGTAAAATAACTTGCCCAAGATCACAGAGCTACCATATTAATTGGCTATTGTGCGTAACACAATGTAACAAATGATGTAGAGCTGGTGTGCATTCCCTGATGCTCATTAATTTCGTGCTCATGGCTGTGCAGGTTGGCTGCAGTTCATCCGATTTGGGCTGAGCTAACCTGGCCCAGCTGAACTCTTAAACCATGGATTTGATTCAGATCTGTTCTCCGTGTTTCTTGTTTGGGCTCTAGGCAAAAGAGTGCTCATTTGAGCATGCTGTTTACATGGTAAAGAGATGGTTCCCTCAATGGTGCTAGGACCAATGTATCATAACTCTAAAAACCTCAACGCATGTCTAGTAACTGTGTTCCATGGGCAAAACGAACCACGTAAACAAGCTCGGCATCAGATGGGAGAGCGAGTATATACTCCAAAAGCAAAGCCGTGACTACAGCAGACAGGGATAAATAAATAAATAAATTTTGAGCAATATGGCAGAGCAAGAAGACAAAGTGATTCCAAAGGCAATACACTTTTCTCCTGCACTCTGCTGTTATTATATTGTATTATATTAATATGAATAGATTTATTTATGTTGAATTATCCCTATATTTTTGAGTTAAACACTAAATGATATTTTATATTACTCTTTCAATGTATTGCTGAATTCTATGTTAATGTTTTCATGCTTTCATATCTATATTGGTAAGTGAGACTAGCCTATGGTTTTGTTTTCTCTGTTTTTTAATTGGATTTCAATATCATGAGGGTTATGTTTGCTGTGTAGAATAAACTTAATAGCTCCACATCTTTTTATAATATTCTAGAAAAACAAAATGCGATGGCTACTTAAAAGAGAAAATATATGTGTAAATTGTGTATGGTAATATGAATATAAACAACCATAATTAAAAATAACATTTAATGTGTAAGCATCACAGGAAATATTGTATTATATATTGAGCATGGTTTCATGGTTTTCTCCATTGTACTTTAAATAATCCTTCTTTTTAAATTATCTTTGCTGTTCAATTAATTTATAACTTTGTTCTTAGATTTAATGGTTCATAATTAAAACTTCCACCTTGCGTAAGCCTATACTCTCTCTTGTCTCAATTTTTTTTACTTTTTCAGAGATTTATTTTTAATTAAAATTATTAAAATATTAACATGTTATAATTTATATACAACAAATTATACAAATGTTAGATATATGGCTCAATGAATTTTTTACATAAGTTTGTACCCATGTAACCACCACTCAGATTAAGAATAAAATGTATTCAGCTCTCCAGAAGGTTCCTTGTGCCTCCTCCCGGTCAACAAGTCTCCACCAAAGGTAACCACTATTGTGACTTCTTTCATCATTGATAAATTTTACCTGGTTTTGAACTTCAAATAAATGGAACCATTCAGTATATACTCTTTGATGTCTAGCTCTTTTCACTCAAAATAATGTCTATCAGAGTAATACACAGTGTCTGTATCAATAGTTTGTACTTTTTATGGCTGTATAGCAGTACCAGAGAAGCACTGCAGGAGGAAAGAGTATTTCTTCCTTGGTTTAGGGGCCCTGGATTGGCAGCCTCCTGCAGTGTGCCAGCAGCTTCCCACAGATGGCAACTTCCCCTGGTATACCCTCTATACCAGGTGGATCTTTTTATTATTTTTTTAAATAGATTTAGGGGATAAAAGTTGACTTCCAATGTATGCATATTTTGTATAATGATAGAGTCTGGGCTTTTGGTGTACTCATCACCCCAGTAGTGTACACTATACCCCATAAGTGATTTTTCATCCCTTACCCTATCACGCTCTCCAACCGTTTGAGTCTACAATGTCATCATACCACTCCATGTACCTTTGTGTAGCCATAGTTTAGCTCCTATTTATAAGTGAGAATACGGGACATATGTGAACTCCCAGCAGTCCACCCTGGGTCTGTGATCAGAGAGGGCGAGTGTGCATTGGCAGGGAACTGTGGGGAGTACAGTTCACTGGAGACTCAGTCTCAAAGCAGCTGGCCACAAAGGCATCCTGGAAAGCTTGGTTTCTCTGGCCCTCCTCAGCCAGAGAGGGGCTGCTGCTGTCAGTTCAAGCCCAAACTCAGCCCAAGGGTTAGGTGCAGCCGAGTGTCAATCTCTCAAAATGGCACCTTGGACCTGCAACCAGGAAGGCTGTGGCCACCAAGGTAGGCAGCATGCTTGAGGAACTTTGGAAAATGGTATTTATTCATGTCTCAGTCTCCACATAAGCCCACAGGAGGACACTGGGGACCTTTCCAGGGGTTTGTAGGAGCCCCTGAGCTCCTGTATCTCCCCTTGGAGCTATGCAGTGGCTGCAGGTGTGCCTGCGGTTTCCTGGTATCTAAGATCTCAGAATGGTGCCTGACTCGAGCTGCTCTAGGCTTGGATTCTTATGGGATTCATGTGGGTTCTCTTTCTGGAACAATGTCTCTGAGTAATCTCTAGGTAGCTCCCTAAATTAGGCCTAAGACCTGTGTGGGTCAGGAGGTTCTCTTGTAGCCAAGACTGTGAAAGCTCATGTAGGTGAGTAGAGACCTGAGGACTTCTCTCTTACTATTTCCCCACATTGAAGAGCTTCTCAGTTCTGTTGGCCAGTTCCCTGCTGGGCAAGTGGCCCTACACCCTCTCATTACCCACTTTTGGTGCTTCCAGTCACGTCTCTGGTGAATTCTAATGTTTTCTCCCAGATGAACTGTTTGAAATGTGGGAATAGAGAATCTGCTTACTATTCTGGTTCTTCTCTATAGAGGAGAAGCATAATATCTGTGCATAGTAGGCCAGCTTTATCCTTTATCACAAAAAAAAGGCAGCTGAGGAGTGTAACCACTTCTGGATGGACCTTTTCACAGGATAATACCTGTCTCTGGGGCTCATTCAAATTCCAAAGAGAATCATTTACAAGTTAATTTTTGCCTACTTTTTTCACTTATTCTCCCTAATATACATTCACTGCTCCTAAAAAGAATTGTTTATATTCCCTTTCTCCTCCCTCCCCTATGATAAAGGACCTATAAGTTTCTGTACCCACCCCGCCTTGGGAAATAGAGGACAATCACTCTGTCTTTGGAATTCTTGTCCAGTGCTTCCAAACATTCAAAATCACCACCTACCTGTTGATCTTGTGTTTCTCTGGAGATTTAAATGATCACTTATAAATGAACCAGTAACAGGATAAGTGAGAGAACTCCCCAGGGCGAATCACCTACATTTTCCTGATGTGCATTATAACAGCCATTACACCCATTATGGAAATTACACAATTAAAAAATGTGGTAAAAAAGTCTCCTTACTTGTTTGATTTGAATCTTCGATACTACCAAATATAGTGATACTTGCCTTGACATAAATAAATTAAACCTGGCGCAGGAATACAATTCTTGTTATAATGCTTTATTAACAAACTAATAAAAGCAAACACCTTATTTAGACCAAATGAAATTATTCTATTAGTACTCTGGGGCACTACTTACTGCCAAAAGAGAAGAAATCCATTTCTCAAAGTTTCATTGGGCAAATGGAAGGATCTCACAAGAGTATGATCTTCTAAGAGCAATTTTTATACCATTTAGTATTAATTTTCTTGTTAATATTCAATAGTGTTAAATTAGAGAAATTTAAATGCCAAGCTTATGTCTAAAGTTTCATTAATGTAACTGAATACTGCTTTTCAGAAGATAAAGATGGCACAAAAATCTTGCTGGCCTCAGATTGAAACTCTTTATGAAGACATTTCTTGGTTTTTATTACACAAGCATTTATTGTATAAAGAGAAAAATGTGTTTTATTTATGTTCTTATATGACACTGGTTTATTAAACTTATGTTTACAAATATGGCACAGAGAACACATTTAATAAATAAAATATACTTGAGAAACATTATACAGTTAAGGGAACTTTAATTACAATAATAGATGATGCTTACTCTGGTTTCTTTACCTTTTATAATTTTTGAGAGTTTTACTTGCTTACAGTTTAGCAGAGGTCAGAGCATATTTTAAAAATGTCTATGTATGTTACAAATGTTAATCCATTGTACTTTTAATGTAACTTCTCATAAAAGTTTTCAGGCATAATTGAAATACCTATAATATTTCAATTTCCTTTTCTTTACTATTTATGGATAGTAGTAGTTCAAGAAGGTGGTTTTTTTGTATCAATAAAATACAACTGTGAGTGCTTGCCATTAGCATCCACCTGTAAATTGAAAGTGAGTACTTACAGATACTTTCATCGAGCATCTTTGTAAATTTCTTGCCAATAGTCAAGTTATAAGTGTTTTATATACTGAGAATCTTGAAGCTTTGCAAGAATGTACATCCTCTTTTACAACAATCTCTGTGATTTCTTTTTCATTATTCCATAATCTTTCTCATTCTGTCTCTCGGTTCCCACCCACATACAAAACTTTCTTTTTCCCCTTCCTCTTTCTTTCTTCTTAATTCTGCTCTCTTTCTTTCTCTCTCTCTCTCACAGTTTCCCACTCAGCTTTTTATAGATATATTAAGATAAAATTTTCTTTCCAGGCAAAGAAAAGCATTCAAAATATTGTTATAATTGATGGAGCAATGTCACATTTAAAAAATGTAAGACAAAGCATAACGACATATTTATCAGTGTCATTTTTCAGGGTTCTACCCTCACATGATCCCCCTTCCAAAAATCTCTCCATTAAGGACAATACACTGGGAATAATTTTTCCATGAGCTTTCCCAATCTGAAACAATCAAATGGATCATAAGCCAGTTAAAAAGAGTTTATTCAATCAAAAAGCTGAGAATGGCCATTTGGGCAACACAGACTCCAAAGGAATGAGGTCAGTTCCCCAAAGCTGAAAAGTTCAAGTCTTGCTTATATCAGAAGAAAACAAAGAAATTTAATGGAATTGCAACCTTTTTTCATATAGAGCTGTTTTATAAGTTACAGCAATTTGATTAGTTACAGCTGTTTTCTTTCCTCTTTTCAATTTAAAAGAGTATATTTAGCATTCCATCTTAGGCAATGTAATAGTCATGAGGGTTTTGTGTAAGAGAAGTAAGAAGGAAGCTAATCTGTCATAAAGATCACCAGTGAAGAGAGAAAGGGTCTTCTTGGGCACCCTTTAGGCTTTTATGACATGTTACAAAACAATGTAGGTAAAAAAAGAGGCTAAGCTATATTGAGAAGAACAAAGTTTACAGCTACCCAGGTTGTAGCTGCCTGAGTTACAGCTGTCTCACATGACTCAGGTCTCATAATCACATTCCTTTAAGGCTTAAATTAATTTCAAGTTCCAACAGCTTAAGTTTTGAATTATTTGTTGACAGCTTTAAGTGGAAATTTAAGTCTTTTTAATTCATCGAAACTCAAGGTCGTGGAGGAGAAAATTCCTGTACGGATACATTATTCCACTTAAACTACTCAAGATTTTATCAATGACTTAAGAGAGTAGATAGTGAGGAGACAGAAATCACACCAATAACTTGAACAGTAAAATTTAGTAAAAGGTGAATATTGCTAAAAAAAAGTTATGGAGGAATCTTTGAGGTGCAAAGTAGTAACTGAAGAAGCAGCTACCGTTCTCAGTTTGAGGGGGAGTAAACAAAAAAGGAACTTAGAAGACAGAAATTGCAAGAAAGAAGGAAACTCCTTCCCTCTGTTCTAGCCTGGATGCCCTTCTACACACATCTGTACCCTCCTGCATGCATTCCAAATTCCACACAAGAACAACACAACTGGATATGTCCACCTAAGAAAAGGAAACTATCATTCATATTTGCAAGATACTCACCTATCCCCTTAATAAAGATACACATGTCCCAATGTCATTATGCCCAATGCTAGTTATATTAATTTCTATTAAAATTTATTGAAATTCTTATTTAATATTCCCTTACCTAAATGTTAAATTATAAAGTTAGCATCAAACAATTTATATAAAATAGTAAGGTAAAGAAGGAAAATAAGGAAATAAGTAGTTAATACATACAAATAACTATATACACTAAAATGAGCAAAATGAAATATGCAAAACCACTACTATCACTTTTGTAATTGGTCACAAGGGCATTGTGATAGCTACAACTTGCTTTTTTCCCCTTCCACAACCCATACTGACTTTCTTCTCAGCCAGAATCTCAGATAGTTGAGACTTTTTCTTTATTTATTTATTGTTGGTTGCTGTCACTTTTCATTAACGTCTATATTCAACATGGAAATAATAAGGGATGCTAAAGAGAATGATCTAGTTTCCAGAACAAGTCATCCAGCCCCCATTGCATAGCAGCAAACCGTCTTTCCTTAGATAATTAGAATTTATTATTCTAGCTTGGGGAGTAGCCCTCTTGCTTTGCCTGTTGCTTTAGGGATATTCTGAACCCATAATGTCCAGGCAGCAGTCTCACCTTCCAATTTAATGGAACCATTGTTTGTGCCCTAATGGAAACATAGACTCCTTAGGAACTAAGATTTCTAAGATTTCAGAGCTCAAAGGTACTTAGATGGGAAAAAAAAAATTCTTCCTGGGAATTATGAGATATATAATAGTGAGAAAAGATACCACCAATTCACCTCTTGATTCCTGGACCTATTTATTCTGTCTACAAGCAAGACCGCACTATATAATGCTCTCTGGTACAAAGCATACACTGCATTTGTAAGACAAAACATCCATTGAGAGGGTTGTCTTCTAATGTCACTGTAAATAAATGTTAAGTACCTCCTTTGAACCTTCTATTAGGAAAGCCATTTGGGGTGACGAGATAGGAAATATGTAAGACCAGTTAACATTGGACATGAGTACATTGTTGTACTTTTTTGCTGTGAAATAAATTAATTGCTCATAAGCAATCCTGCACAAAACACTGCAATGGATGTAAAATCATTGGCAAGAGTAAAACCATGGGAAGGGGAAGTCTATTTTATTGAGCCCGTACATAAGCTCTGTCCTTCCATCGTCCATAAGCCCATTTGTAAAGCACTGGAGTAGCTAGGGGAAAAGACACTCAAATTCACAATGTATGGCATGTTGTCCACCCATGACTTATTTATATTGTCCTTGGCAGTGGATGACTTTGGTGCACATTAACATGGAACACAGTATCTTTACAGCCTGTGTCTATTCTGAGAGGTCTATCTTTTCCAGATTTCATTTTCCCTAATCTTCCAAGCATGCTCCATCTAAGCCTATGACCAGCCAACCAAACCATTAGAAATCACTCATGAGTCAATGTAGATCAATACTTCTGGCCATGTGTCAGTCCAGATAAAGTGGACAACAAATGTATAACTCAATGGCTTGTCTGCCCACTGGAAGAATTTTCCTTCATTGCTTTTCTTCAAAGTCACCATCAATGTGTGTTGTAATGCGGCAGTCATGCAACTGTGGGTGATACCAGAATGTTATGCAGAAAAATCTGTAAACCAGGCTTGGATGTTTTGTTCTAAATTCATCTAATTGTAAGAAACCACTATATGAGGCCAAAGGTGCTGTGATTTCACTATTGTCAGCAGCTCCATATGACATCCCTATTTGCCACAGGCACCTCACATATATGTGTATGTAAATTGAGTATTGCTTGGTTTTCTTTCTTTCTAAAGTATATAAAAATCACATCACATTATATATAGTTTTCTGGACTTGACTTTTTAGCATTAGGAGTATGATAAATGTTGCTGCTTGTTGTTATTTCAACCATTTTCACTGATATGTGCCATTCCATCAAGTGCTATGTGACAACTTATTTGTCCAGTTATTATAAGTACACACTTTGGTTGTTTCTGTTTGTCTACTCCAAAAATTCTTTTACATGTCTCCTGGTGCCTGAGGATTACTTCATAGCATCATTGGTGAGTGCATGGTACATAGGGTATTATTTATACATGTTTTTAAAATAGCACTTATATATTTTATACAAACACACATATTTATATAAATTCATTCATATATAATGTCGATCAAAATTTATAAATAATAAAAACATCCACTACATGCTAAATCAATAAATGACTTCAATTTATTGTGGTTATTTTATAATTCATAATTGTGTTTATAATAGAATTTCTTTCTGCTGCCATATAATACATATGTTTAAAATGAGCTTCCTGTTATAAATAAATAATTTTCCTAAAAATATCTTCTCTAAATAGCTGCTAAACTCAATTATTATTCAAGTTAATAAAGTTAGACCATAATGAAATAAAATTTTATAGCTGCAAGATCATTAAAGATTGATAAATTTGAAAATTACAAATGCTGGTGAGAACTTGATCCAAGGAAAAGTCTTACACCTTGCTTATGAAAGTTTAAGCTGTTATTATTACTTTGGAAAATAATTCGTCATGATAGCATAAGATGAAAATTTGCATACATATATAAGGGTACATATCCTACAAAAAGTAGAACTCCATGAACATTCTTGCATGAATTTTCTGATGCAAATGTGCAAAGAGTGAAATTGCAAATTTATAACTTACTTAATGTTTCACTATGTAATGCTAAGGTGTTTTAGAAAGTAGATATAGAAACTTTCGGTGCTAGGAATGTTAAATATCATGTTGTATAACCAAACATTAATCATTACAAATCTTTTATACTTTTTATAACATGCATCTTTATAAATATGTAAATTATAATTTTGTAGAAAATATTTTTACTTTGGATTTCCATGACAATTAGTGAGGTTACACATTATTTCATTTATTTGTATTTCATTGTTTACTATTGTTTGAAATGGCTATTCATATCATTTGTCCTTTAAAAAATCTTTTCTTTATTGATTTGTGGTAATTCTTTGTATATTTTGACAGTTTACTTCTTATTGGCTGTAAATTATATATAACAGCTGTTATGGCATGTCTGTGCTTTTGTGTTTATGATTTTCAATAACCAATAGCCTAAATTTTAATGTGTTTGAAATGATCTATTTTACTTTTTATATGTGTGTCTAGTTAAATAAAATATTTTCATAAACTGTATTTTTTAAAATCATCTACATCGTCTTGTAAATATAATCACGTTGTATGTGTATTTTAGTCTTTGATCTACCCATCCTATTAATAAGCACATGTCTATGCCTAGTAAAATTTAATATTTTAAAAACATTTATTTTATGAGTTTATTTACAAAAACTTTATTTTCGTAAAGTTGCAAATTTAGTTTCATTTGTTTTAAAATTTTTGTGACTTTTGTTAGCTAGTTCTCTCCAATCATTTCTTATATTTATATATGTTCAGACAGCTGTTTCTGGAATTCATATCCTTAAAAAATTAGATTGCCTAACGGCTTGTTGATCATATTCATTTTTTAAAGAATCAATTTTTTCATAAATGCATATCTCTTTTCAATTTACCTTATTCTTTCATTTTCATTAAATACATTCTTCAGGTTTTTTTACCCTTCTCTTTAGATTCTTTTTCTAGTCTTATTTTGAATTTTTATTTCCCTTTTTATTGGGTTATTTAGTGCCATAAATTTTCCTCTGAGCAGTTCACTATCAATCTCCTAAAGATTCTCCTGAGTCATACTTCTCTTATCCTTGTATCTTCAATTCCCTGTTACATTTTCCCTTGGACAAAAGAGTTGCTTAACTAAAAATGTATTTATCTTCTATCTATCTATCATTTACCTAATCTTTCAAATAGAAAGTTTTAATTATTTAATATTTTCTTGTATTCTGTTTAGAGAATACTGAAAGTTATTATTTCTACTTTTAAAAATTAATTGTCTTTATCTTTCTGGTCCAATATGTTTTGCTTGGTCCATTTTGGTAAATGCTCTCTTCTCCCTTGAAAAGAAGGTACTTTCTTTCTTATCAATGTACAATAGATAAAAAATATATCATGGTTTGAGAATGTGTGGGTATATGCATGTATGTATTAAATTTACCTTATTCATTATGTTGTTTGGGGTCTCTATAGCTTTAATGTTATTTAATCTACTTGAATTATGTAAGAATGAACAATTTTTAGTGTGTGTTATTCTGTTTTTCATGTTATCTCTTGTAATTTATTGTACATGAAATTTGCAGCCTAGCTATTTCAAAAATCTATGCTGCTACTGTGATCCTAGCTGGAGATATTTTTTTATTAATTTTTGTGTTTGGTGAGAAGTAGCGTACCTTTTAAAAAAATTTTTTTTCCTTATTTATAACTGAGTATGTTAAGCTCCATTTTATTAGAAAATTTGTCCTTTTCTTTTCTCATATGTCAAATGTCCATATATGTATGAGCCAGCTTCCAGGCTCTCTTTTCAATTTAATTGTTCAATATATCTGTTCTGCCAGAAGCCACAGTATTAAATACAATAGATTTCTAACAATTTATTTGAAAGTTTATTATAAATATCTTCTCTCTGAGGCTTATCTTTGTACTTTTTCTATAGTATCATAATATTAACTTGCAGCTGATCCCTTCAACAGCTAGAAGCTATTTCCCCACTTCTTGAATTTTAATGGGGTGTAGCTTGCATTGGCCAAAATAATATGGTGAAAGCAACACCAAGCAAGTTTTGAGCCTTGGCTTTGCATGTGTCTACTCTCTCTCTTGCCATTAAAATGCAAACATACCCATGCTTACCTGCTCTATGATGAAAGACACATGTCCTAGTCAACACCATTGCTCCAGTCAGTAGTTAGCCAACTCCCTGTTGATCCATCAGTTGACCACAGATGTATGTGTGAGTAAACTCAGTTCAGGTCAACTGAGCTTATGTAACAGAGGGAATGACCTGACCAAAAAAAAGGGGGGGGCAAAAATATGTCTGACTCTTTCCCCACTCTTTTTGGCAACTACAGACTGCCCTGCATCCTTTCCTCAGGCAGGTGGTCAGGAGGGGCAGCGGAATGTCTTTTGTTCTTTGTATTACAGGAGACAGCTCAGCCATCCCAGGTCTGGGGCCCCAGGTGAACAGAGGTAAGGGCTTTGTCTTTCGCAGAGATGGGACCATTAGAATCATTAACAATGATAGCCTACAACTGAGGGCCCTCCCTTTAAAAGTTCTGTATTTTGGCTTATGTTCAGGAAATTTGGATTTTGAAATGAGAGTCTGCCATTTTTTCTCCTTTTCCAGCAAAGTAAAAAACTCCTCTCTTTCTCCTCAACCAGTTGTCCCTTTCTTCTGAGGCAGCCTGTGGACAAGTGCTGAGATTTCAGTAACACTTAGGTCAGCAAAACTTTCTAGTTGACATAAACCCATGAGTAACAATATATATTTGTTGAATTTATTCAGCCATAGATTACTGATATAATATTTTAAAATTTAACATGGTATTATTTATCAATATTTTGTTTTGTGCCTTGCACAATTTGTCTCCTTTTTAAAACTACTATCTAAATAAAACATTATAAAAAAGTCTTTCATGTTTTCTAAAATTTTTTTACCTTTGCCCTTCCCATTTAAGGTTTAAACCAACTTCAAATAATTTTTGTGTAGAATGTGACAACCCAAAATAAGTGAGTAAGGCAAAGGTCTCAATCGATAGAGGTTTATTAAGCTGAAATTTGAGGATGTGCCCAGGGAAAAGCACAAACCACAGAAGTATCAGTGGC
>CAUYRT010041539.1:0-24400 GCA_963574885.1 Lepilemur ruficaudatus
GCTTCAAGTAACATAGTTCTAACTCAGAAAGACAAATAACTGTACTGGACACCGGGTCATCTCTCAGCCAGGTTTAAACAAAGCAGTTATCGGAACACCTGTTCTCACACGGATTGTTTCTTGTTGATCGGCCTCAAGACACCTTGTGACTTGCAAACAAGCCAAGGTGCCTTGACCCGCAAACGGGAAAGGGCAAAGGAGGAGACGCAATCGTCAACTCCCTGAGGCAGAGCAGTGAGAACCAGTCCATGTTGAGACGAAAACATTCCGGGAACAGAAAATAGTGGTGGGAAAAGCTGGGGTAGACTGGGACAGATGCCAAAAGAACAGTGTTAAAAATAAAGCGCTGCCAGCAGAGATTGCTGCAGTCTTGTATGGTTTCTGTGTGTCTGTCGTTTGTTGTCTGTCTTCTGTGTTCACTTCTCCTCCCCAAGTGGAACCACAACAAGTTAAAATATTTACTGGAAATGTTTGTAGACCATTTCATTACAGCTTATGTATTGTTATAATATCTTAATTTTTTTTTACTTACTTAAAATATTTTATCAATAGGAACAATTTAAGTAAAATACAAATATCCTGAAATTCAATCATACATAAATAATCCTATTGACAACATGCCAACTCTCTTTCTAGATCTCACTTTCCATATGTAGACACACACACAGGGAACAGGGTGGTAGGGTGAGGGGTGGAGAAAGAGATAAAGAGAATATTGTGTCTGTAAAATTTTACATTAATTTAAATCTATAATACATCCTTATGTGTGCTTTTATCAACAGATTCTGAGTGGTTTTACCTCTTTTTATGTTAGGCCTACATGGTTACATCCTAATGGATCATTTTAGTTTCTAACTTCTCAAATGCTTATTCATATCATTTGTCCATTCTTCTTGCAGGGTGTTTCTGGTTTTGTGTTTATATTCATCAGCTCTTCATAAAGTAGAACATTAATATTTTCGTTTGCCATGTTTATTTCCCTAAGCTGTCAATTGTTTTTCTTTTAAACTGAGGAAGTTTTGTCATAAACTTTTTAAAAACTGTGATAAAGGATACTTTTACTTTACAGCTTCTAAGTGCTTCTTTTGTTTTGAAAGTTTTCCCCATACCAAAATTACCTTTTTTTCTAAATATTACGTTCTAAGAAAAGTTGTATAAAATTTAATCTGTATGGAAATTACTTTTGTGTATACTGTGAGAACAGAGAACAATTTTATTGTTTTTGTTGTTTATGAAATAAACCATAATTTCTCAATAAATTGAAATATTACTTTTGTCACATGTCAAATTTAAATATACACAGTCATCTATTTTGATATATTGTTTTGCACTGAACTATTTGTCAAATTATTTTTTAAAACCATACTCTTTGAATATAATTTAGAATACATTATGTCACCTAATACAAGTTTATCCTTTTAGTATTTTCATATTTTTTATTATTCTCAAATATTGATTATTTTCATGTAAACTTAAACTGCATTTTATTTATTTATTTAAAAAACAAAATATATTACATATTTTCTTAGCTTCTTATAACAATTGCATAGATTTTATAAGTGAGAAATTATTGATATTATGTCATGTTCTATTTCTCCTCCATTACCAGATTCTAATTTGCCATTTGTATAGATGTGTTTTATGTCCTTTTATAAGAGTTAAAGTGCTCTTCAAATATGTTTAGAAATTGCTAAATTTAAGCCTAAGTGGGTTTTTTTGTAAATTTAAATACATTGTCTTTCATTTATATGCATGGCTTCCTAGTGGAGGTATACAGAAATAAAAGTATCATTAGTTTTCATTTTGGAAGAATTTTAAATTATAATATAATTTTATATTTACAGAAAAGTTGGAAAAATGATGCATAGTACACTATGATTTCCTAGAGATGATTTTCTTTATATTTCCCTGAACTTTTTGTATTCCTAAGTTTAATTTTTTCATCAAGTTAGAGAATCTATTTCCATTGTTAAATTAAAAAAAAAATTCCATTATCTCTGCTCAGCTTCTGTCTCAAATAATACATTTGTTAGACCATTTGATTTTATTTTACAGGTCATTGGGACTCTCTTACTTTTTTCAGTCTTTTTTACTCTGTTTTTGAATTATATAATTAATGTCCATGTCTTTTGTATTTTTCAAGCTCACCAGCCGTTTCATATTTAATTCCAATCTGTTGGTAAGCCCCGCTGTTGAATTTTAAATTTTGTGTATTGCATTTTTAGGTCTCTAATTTATGTTTGTTCATTTTTATAATTTTCATTTTTTCTGATGGTAGCCATCTTTTCATTCATTATTAACTATATTTTCCTTTAATTCCTTTAAGATATTAATTGCTCTTTAAAGTTCTTTTCTGTAAATTTCTACATCTGAGTCATCTCAAGGTAGATCTCTAGTAACTGCTATTGACTGAGATATATATATATGTATCATTGATATACATATATGATTGATATATGTATCAATCATTAGCAGTCACACTATACACACACACACATATATAGTTTCTTTGCAAATCCAGTATTTTTAATCATATACTAGACAGTGTGGATATTATGTTGTTCTATTTCTGTTATCATTTCCTGAAAAATTCTGACTTTTGTTCTAACTGGATGTTAACTTTGTTCGATGAAAAAAACTTAAACCCTGTCATTCCTAAAGTGGGCAGCCAGTAAAACTTTTCATTCTTTCAGCATTTCAATTATTGCTTTTTGTGGTAGGAAACCTGACATTTTTCTCACATATGCACAATTAAGGTGTCAACCAATAAATTGAGCAGAGTTAATATTAAAATTAGAGTTTCCTTTTTTTAGCTTCATTTTTCATAATTGTATTCTGTACATCCAAGCTGCTTTTGAATGCCTACATTCTGTACTATAACTCCTCCAGCAGATAACACTGTGGTTTTCTGCTTGGGTCTACTATGCCACTCTTTATCATATGAAGAATGTGAAAATATCTCCAGGTGAAAAGCCATACACATAGGAATTTTCATAGTGAAGTTCAATTCCTTCTGAAGATGTAGGAATCTAAACAAGATAACTTAACGTAGATAGTAATATTACCAATATGTATAAAAATTTGCTTACCGATAGTAGAGAATATGCTTGTTTCTCAAGCAAGTGTGGATCATTTCAATGAGTGATAAAATATTTTGTCACAAAAAAAGCAATAGCAAGTTAGAGACATTGCAAACAGAAATGGTAGAAACATCAAAAACAGCACTCTCACCACAATGCCATAAAATAGAAATTAGTTACAAAATCTAAAAACAAAAGGCCCTTTTACCTAGAAATTAAAAAGAAATAAAGTGTTAATAAAAGCCATTCTCACTGGAGTTAGGTGATATCTCATTGTGGTTTTGATTTGCATTTCTCTGATGATTAGAGAAGTTAAGCATTTTTTCATATGTTTATTGGCCATTACTCTATCTTCTTTTGAAAAATTTCTGTTCATGTCTTTTGCCCACTTTTTAATGAGGTTGTTCTAATGGGGTTGATTTTTTTCTTGCTGATTTTCTTGAGTTCTTTATAGATTGTGGTTATCAGACCTTTATTGGGTGTTAAAGCATGATTGTATAGCATGCAAATATTTTATCCCATTCTGTAGATTGTCTATTCACTCTATTAATTGTTTCCTTGGTTGTGTGGAAGCTTTCTAATTTAATCAGGTCCCATTTATTAATTTTTCTTATTGCTGTGATTGCTTTTGGGGTCTTCTTCATAAATTATTTGCCTAGCCTGATATCTATAAGAGTTTTTCAACATTTTCTTCCAGAATTCTTGTAGTTTTATGCCTTAGGTTTAAGTCTGTTATCGATCCTGAATTAATTTTTGTGACTGGTGAGAGGTGTGGGTCCTGTTTCAGTCTTCTACAAGTTTCAAAAAAACAGATGCTGGCATAGATGAGGAGAGAAAAGAACACTTATACGCTGTCTGTGGGACTGCAAACTAGAACAACCTCTATGGAAAGTAGTATGGAGATACTTCAAAGAACTAAAAGTAGAACTACCATTTCATCCAGCAATTCCACTACTGACTATTTACCCAAAGGAAAAAAAGACATTTATCAAAAAGACTGTTGCACCTGAATGTTTATTGCAGCACAATTCACAATCACAAAGATGTGAAATCAACCCAAGTGCTCATCAATACATGAGTGGATTAATAAAATATAGTATATATATACCATGGAGTACAACTCAGCCATTTAAAAAATGGTGAACTAATGCCCTTTGTAACAACCTAGATGGAACTGGAGACTATTCTTCTAAGTGAAATATAGCAATAATGGAAAAATAAACACCACATGTACTCACTGTTTAATTGGAACTAATTGATCAATGCTTACGTGCACATATGGAAGTAAAACTCAATGGAAATCAAGCAGGTGGGGAGGAGGAGGGAATGGGTAGATTCACATCAAACAGGTACAATGCACACTATCTGGGTGATTGGCACACTTATAACTTTGACTCAAACTGTACAAAAGCAATTTATGTAACTAAAATTGTTTGCACCCCTGTAATATTCTGAAATAAAAAATAATAATTTTTTTTTTAGAAAACCTTATAGTATAGAATCCTTGGATGGAGAGGAAAATATGGGTCAATATTACAGAATTCATAAATTATAATTGTCTATAATCACATGGTATCCTTTATTATTATTTTCTATTTCATCATTAGGGTTTTCTTTCTCAGTTAAACTGTAAACATTTGAGGACAGTGAAATAATATGAATTTATTTTGAAATTCCCTACTCTGTAGCTTACATTCCATCTCAGGCTAGTATTTAATAAGCATTAGAATGCAACTATTAAATTTAAATATATATACAGAAGTAGAATTCCTGGATCACATGGTAGTTTACATATATAAGCTCATATATATATACACACACATACATATAGATAATTATCAAATTGTAAACCTTAAATATATACAATTTTATATATAATTTTTGTCAATTATACTTCAATAAAGCTGAAAAAAAAATACCTTCAGTGAGCAATTAACAATTACTGGCTAGTCTTTTCTTAATGATTAGCTGTTAGCAAGGACCATTACTTTTTCTCAAAGTAGAATTATATTTATCTTAAGGATATTGTTTTTTCACTTCCTCATTCCCCAGTGTAAATCTACACCATCACATAATCTCACAAGTTCTTTTTATCTTGTCCTATTTAATTTCATATTTTACTAATTGAGAATCATTATAACCTGTAGGATTATCTGCATAACCTCTGTATTAGTTGAAATTCTAGTCAGAGTTTTCTTCTCTAGCCTTCGTTATCTTTTCTGGATAGTTACTAATCTGCTTTATAATTTACAAATCACTAAAATCCTCAAATCGTATGTTTTATCCTTATAATACAAAAACAAAGGAAATTGACATGCAATATTTTAAGTGAATTGACTACAGTGATGGTATGTGGATGACCTGGAACCTTAACTAAGGTTTGGTGTCAGATTTAATTTTTTTTAATATCATACAGCATTACTTGGTGAAGTAATCTACCTTGTTTGAATACATTTGTTTATTAATGTCATCTTGGCAAATAAAAATATTGTCCAAAACCAATAATGCTGATTTATTTTTCTAGATAATCATTCACAATGACAAGATTTCATAAAGAAGCTGGTCAGAGATGGAAGAGTAATTGTGACCTTAAACTTTGTAACAGATTCTCAGAGGACATAGCCCTTATATATTAGTTTCAAAAGCAGCCATTTCTAACAGAGATCATCTACCATACACCTGTCAAAGCTTTGAAATCAAACCAGAACTCATGTCTTTTCCCTCAGATATCTTCACAGCTCCTTCTACCTCATATATTTCTTTTATACTAAGGTAATTAATTTCCATATTCTTAATAATTATAATTATTTCTTTTCTAGGGATATGATTGCTTCCATGTGATGTATTTAGAATATGATTTCTTAAAGAATACTTTCAATTACATATGTATTTCCAATGATGTCACCTTTATATAAGAGATGTAATAATAATGACAAAAATTCCTATTTATGCTGCCACGAACAGAATGAATGAATTCGTTTTTGTTGAGATTGATTATCTGTAATGTTGTATATGTTTCAATCACGCAAACATTACATTACTTTGGCGATCAGAATAAGAATAATATTTATGGACGGTTGTTATCCCAAACAAATGAAGACGATAAGCCAGATTCAAAGGCAGAGGGCTATGGAAATCCTCCAGGGCTTCTTAGCTGACTTCTTTTCTTTAATGAGTGGTTGATAATAATTCATAATTTAGAACTATTCTACTTAAACAGCAAAATACACTTATTTGCATATTTACACTGCTTTTTTACTTCTAATAGGTATTTTCTCTCTTTAAGTTTAGTGATCTAGCTGACACATCAATTGAAATCAGTTCCACTAGATGTAACTGGAGGTGATATGGAATGATGGTCATTTGCAATTACAGGTCTGCTGAACACCATTAATATTCACTTCACAAAACTCGTTTTCAGTTGCAGAACGTATTCCCTAGTATGATGTCCTGTTGCTTTCCAGAACGTGCTTGCTTATCTATTCCCTTCATATGAGACTAAAGAGGCACTGAGCCATGAGAAAAACTGAACCTCAGCCACCCAGTGATTGGGAGACTTGGACATTCAATTTACTTTTATTACATTTATACACTAACTGTCCTTTGAAGGATTCATCACACAAGAGTGACTCTCACCCCCACGTGATATAGAGGGAGCTTGCATGATGAGATAGCTAATGATATCCAGCAGATGCATGATAACGAGAACAGCAGAACAAAGAACACTGGGAATAAATAAGCATAGTGTAACCAGTGCCAAAGAAAAGGCGTACTTTGGAATTAAGAAAAAAAGCCTAAGGGCTAGCACAGGTGAAAGATGTAAATTACCTTGTGAAACAAGCAGTGGTTAACCTGGCATAAAATAAGAGAAAAGCAATAAACAAATAAAGAAATAAATGAATGAATAAATAAACAAATACGAAAAAAGAAGAATGAAAAGTCAAAGAATAAAGAGAGAAGATGGCAATGCAAAAGAAAGACAACCAAAACCATTAGGAGTGAAATAAATCGCAAAAGCAGATTCAAGTAAATGTGCACAGCAGGAAACAAAGAGCATAGTACAATAGGAGGGGAACTTCAGTTACACAGAGTAGAATTGCAGTATTTTGTACTTGGCTCTTCTGAGCTGATTTTACAAAAAAATGGAATATTGTGTTAGACTTAGTTTAGTGAGTAAATTCCTTGAAACATATGAGGCAAAATGTGTCAACAGAAATCCAAATATAATTAACCTGCTTAAATGGCTTGAATACGTTAACATGAACACAGAGTGTCTGTGACAGAGCAAATGCCTAAATCTAAGATGATTCCCCTTCCTTTGTCTTCCACAGGAGAACCAAGTCTGTCTGAGAGTAATCAAATGGAGTAGCAGCAAACCTGGAAGTTCTGTCGACCATGGCAAATAGATGAAGTTGAGGTAAACTTTTACAAATTACCTAATTACTACTAATTTGGTGATTTTACAAATGAGCTTTTAATAAGAATTCCATAGAAAAGCACCGAAAGTGTTTGAAGATAAGCAAATACAATAGGATCACTTTCATAATGTAGTACTTGAAAACAAATCAAAATAATGGTATATAATGGTAGCTAGAAAGTAATAAAAAGATAAAAAGAAGGCACATTAGGTCACACAGGTAAGAATTCAGCAAATCAGTTGGCAAATTTTAAAGTTACTTAGAATTAACCGCAAAAATAGCAGAAGAACTTATGATCATTTAGTGTTTGTTATAAAACCAGAATGATCTAAAATGACAAACACCTTTCTGGATCTTCCTTATCAGCTTAACCACACTGGAACAGACACGACTCACGCAATAGAAAAAGAAATGGGCTGTTCAAATTCCTGTTTTCTCATTTAGTAGTTTTGGGCTAGTAATTGCTAAAGGAAAAGGAATTCTAAAACTTGGTTTTATTCATATAAAGATGCTTGTATTAGTTTTCTTTTGCTCTGTAACAAATTAGTAGTTTAATGCAATACAGTAATGCAGATCAGAAATCCAGGCATAGCTCAACTGGGTTTTCTGCTCAGGATTTCCAAAGGCTGAAATCAAGGCGTCAGCTGGGCTGCATTTTCATATGGAGGCTTGATTAAGGAAGAATCTATTTCTCAGTGTATTCCCGTTGTTGGCAGGATTCAGTTCCTTGAGGTTATGTTCCGTTCTGTGATCCATTTTGAGTTAATTTTTATGTAGAGTGTAAGATGTGTGTCTAGATTCAATTTTTTTTGATATGTGATGTCTCCTTATTCTAAAACCATTTGTTGAAAAGATGATCTTTTTTCCTAGTTTTTGTTATTTTAAATATTAAAATTTCTGTGTTTGGTTCCTTCTTACAACTTCTATTTTTTGCTGAAATTCTGTATTTTTATCCTTTTTAAGGGAAATTATAATTAACTGTTGAAGTTTTATGACTTTTTTTTTAAATCTCTGTCAAAGAGTTTTAGCACGTGATTCATCTCTGTATTGACATCTGTTGAATATCTTTCTAATTCCAGATGTAATCTTACTTGTTCTTGGTATAATGAGACCTTTTTTATTGTATTTTCTGTCATTTTGAATATTGTGTTGGGAGATTCCTTATGTTATTTAATTTTATTGTAGGGACTAGTCTGTTTTGATTTAGCTTGTTTTCTTTCTTGCTTGCTTTTTTTTTGGAGACAGAGTTTCGCTCTGTCACCAGAGCTGGAGTGGAGTAGTGCCGAGATCATAGCTCACTGCAGCCTCAAACTCCTGGGCCCAAGGAAGCTTCCTGCCTCGGAAGGCTCTCAAAGTGCTGGGTTTATAGATGTGAGCTTTATTAGGCTGATTAGATTTAGCTTGGAGGTTGCAACCTACTTTTGTGAACTGCAGTTAAAATGAAAATTGAGTTTTCCAAGCCTCTGTAATGCTATTCTTCTCTGTTTCATTCTTCTGGCTTTGCTTGAACCCTTGCTAGATCCCGCTGGTGCCGTCTGTAGAGACAGAAGACACTTACTGGGCCACCCAACATTATCATGTTGTGTGGGCAATCTGGACCCATGGATAAAAAGCACTTACCCTGGCTGGTTTTGTGACCACTCAGAGATAGTGGGGTTCCCACTCTATCTTTGCTAGTGCCAGGGGAGAGAAGTGCCCACTTATGCCACCTTTTGTCACTAGGTGGAGGGCCGGGATATGCTGGCCCTGAGTTGCATTATGCTATTTACTGAAGAGCTAGAGGCCTCCTGTTTTTAATCTCTGCTGCTGCTAAGAGGTAGATGACAAGTGTGCCAGGTCCGGCTGGCTCTATGCTGTTGGGTGGAAGATTGGGAAACTTGGGTCCTAGATCTTCTGCTGCTGGGTAGAGGACAGGTACACACAGGCCTGCTGGTGCCACCACTGTAGGCAGAGGCGCTCCTTTTGGCTGACAAAGGCTGTCAGCCTGCAGTTAGCCTGTCTGGGGCCCAATTGCTAATGCAGTGGGAAAATTGAGATGGCTACTGCCAATAGTTGTGGAGCAGAAGATGAACTGGCCTTCTCGGGTTACATTTAGCACATTGCTGTGAAAGATTGGCCAGCTGCTGCCAATAAACGTAGGGCGGGGATGGGTTGGCCCCTGTCCCCTTGCTGGCACTGTTTGTCAAATTTCTACTGGGTACAGATCTTCCAATTAAAAGCCAGCTAGGCTTTCCCTTATGGTCCATTTGATCAGAGAACATGGACTTTTTTTTCTTTCTTTCCTTCTTTCCTACCGTCCTTCCCTCTTCCTCCCTTTCTACCTTCCCTCCTTCTTCCTCCCTCCCTCCCTCCCTTCCTTCCTTCCTTCCTTCCTTCCTTCCTTCCTTCCTTCCTTCCTTCCTTCCTTCCTTCTTACATCTTTTATTTTTTGCTGAAATTTTATATTTTTACCTGTTTTAAGGGAATTCATAATTAACTGTTGAAGTTTTATGGCATTTCTTTTAAAAACTTTGTCAAAGAGTTTTAGTCTTTTTTTTTTGTTGGTTGGTTGTTTTTTTTTCCATTAGCTGCTGTTTGGCTTGGTTCTTCTAGGAGATTCACTAAGAATTTCTTGGGAATAATAGTCCTGTGTTCTTAGCACAGTCAAACTGTTTTTCTGTTGCCTTTATATACAGTTGTGAGTTGCTTAACAACAGAAATAAATTCTGAGAAATGCATCATTAGGCAATTTTTTTCTCTGTGTGAACACAAGAGTGTACTTACACAAACCTAAACAGTATAGCCTGCTGCACACCTAGGCTATGAGGTACAGCCTGTGGCTCCTAGGGTACAAACCTGTACGTGGTGGTCCTGTACCAAATACTATGGGCAATTGTAACACAATGGTAAGTGTTTATGTATCTAAGCATATCTAAACATAGAAAAAGTACAGTAAAAATATGGCATAAAAGATAAAATATGGTACATCTATTTAAAGCACTTACCAAAAAAGGAGCTTGCAGGACTGAAGTGGCTTTGGGTGAGTCATCGAGTGTGTGGTGAGTGAATGTAAAGGTCTAGGACACTACTTTATGCTAAACATACTTATGATACCCTAAATTTATAAAAAAATTATCTCTTTAATATTAAAGTCATCTTAGCCTACTGTAACTTATGTACTTTACAAACTTTTTAATTTTTTTAAACTTTTGGACTCTTTTTGTAGTAACACAGCTCAAAATACCAACACTTTGCACTGATTGTTTTCAATTTTTTAAATTTTTTTAACTTATGAAATGTTTTATTAAAAGTTATGACACAAACACACACATTAGCCTAGGCCCACACAAGTCAGGATCATCAGTATCACTGTCTTCCACCTCCACATCTTGTCCCACTGGCTGGTCTTCAGGGCAATAACATATGTGGAGTTGTCATAGACTATGGTAACAATGCCTTCTTCTAGAATACCTCCCAAAGTACTGCCTGAGGCTGTTTTTCAGTTAACTTTTTTTGGTAAGTAGAAGGAATACACTAAAATAAAGATTAAAAAGTATAGTATAGGAAATATATAAACTACTAGCATTTATTATCACTATCAAATATTATGTACTATAAATATAATTGTATATGTTGTACTTTTATACAACTGGCAGTGCAGTGGGATTGTTCGACCAGCATCACCACGAACACACAATACACTGTGTTATGGCCTTAAGACAGCTAGGACGTCACTAAGTGATAGGAATTTTGCAGCTCCACTAGACTATTATGGGACCACCATCATATATGCTGTTCATCAACAACTGAAATGTCATTATGCAGTACATGACTGTCGTTTGATAATGTCACATTTTGGGTCACATTTTTCCCTCCCTGAAGATTTAAAGGAAGTCGTTCTACTCTCTTTAAGCTTTGACCATTGTTCTGGAGAAGTGTAAAACCAGCTTTAATTCTTGTACTCCTTTGTAAGTAAAATAGTATTAATGTTTTTGCCTTGTAGCATAGGATTTTTAGGTATCTTTGAAGCCAGTTACCTTTACTGGTATGTGGCTTAGTGTTGACTGTTCTGGATCCTGTACATTCAAGTCTTTTTTTATTAAAGAAAGCCTTTTCTAAATTTTTGGTTATATCTCTAAATACTTATTCTGCTTTCTACTTGAAATTTTCATAGGTACTTCAATTATACAATTATTGGAGTTCTGATGGTCTTAAAATTATATCAACACGTGTGCTTACCTCTAGATTTGCTCTTGCTATAGAAATTTATTTTTATTTGAAGTCATTATTTTTTAGGTCCTTGCTGATCTCAGTCAAACTAATGCTAACTGATCAATTTTATTATTCTCTTTATTTATTCAGCAGCATAGATGTTTACATCATGAGCTGTTTCTTTTTGTAAGGAGTCACCATAACTGGCAATGATCATTTACAAGGCCATCAATTTGAAGCAAGATCTTTCAAGGATTTGCCAACGACTGTTTCCGAGAGAGATTAAACTCTTCTTATGATTCCAGGTTTTATGTGCATGATTAACCTTCATTCCAAATCTGGATTTTGTCTTTAGGGAAAATAAACCTGTGACTTTATTTTCACAAATAAATTAGTCTAATTCCCTTCACTACCACAAAGGCAGGATGCTTCCTAAGAATAGGAATTTTCCATTTGATTTTTCATTTAGCCTTTCATTTATTTACCTCTTTTGATTTTCAGTACAGAGCCAGGTTCACTCCTCTACCATTATCTGCATCTCTTTTTCACTGTTGCAGTCAAAGTGCTTAGGATGGGCACAGTAGACTTTGCTCCTCCTCTTGAGAGTGCAGCGTTTTGCAGGCTTTGCCTAAGCTTTTCTTTTGCATTACCTTTTATCTAGGACACTAGCAGTTTGCTTCCCTGGAACATAGTTGCCCTTTTCCCAATCCTGATATCTTGGGTTTAGCTATCCCTCATTTTCATAAAAAATAAATAATTTTTATATTTCTCTATTTTCTTATTTACTTATAAATTACTTTCAGAAACAAAAGAGGAAATTGCTGATTTTCTCAGTCTTGGTCAAAATTGCAAACTGCCACCAGAGTTTCTTTAGTTTTAACTCAGGACCAGGAAAAACTATCATAGTGAATTAGATTATATTCTTTTCATGACTTTATCAAAGGCATTTAGGATATTTGGCTAAACACTGTTGCATAAATTCTTTCACTTATTTGTGAAAAGGCTTGTTTATTCCGTATCTCATTAGCTTTTCAGGTTATACAAAGCAAAATCCTTGCTAAGCTGTTTAGATAAACTCTGGATGTATAGATAGAAAAAAAGATGATTGAACTCTACTGTCAGACTATTGTTATTTCAAAGGAGTTCTATTAGAAGACTCACCTTGTCAAAATAATTGTGTGTGTCATATATATCTTTCCCTCTTGACTCATGTATAAACATGTCACTCAATTTGAATAACTCTCCCTATATTTTAAAGCTAAATTCATTTCTTTCTTATATTTTTCCTGTTATTCTATGTCACTTATCCTAATTCATGCCCAAAGTTCCTATAATTTTGCCCATAAAATCTGAATTTAACTAATAATATTTTAAGACTTTTTCATTGTGACACAGTTTCGATCAAGAGTTTGAGAATCTTATTATACTGAGAGACCTGTATTGTGCCATCATCTTACTCCAGGCTTTCTGAGTTCTCTGTCCTCTAAGAGAAATGTGAAGATGTTGTTTATGATGAAAGGATGTCAAAATGTAAGGCGTCATTATGATAATTAACATCTTTTACAGCACTGGATATTTTACAGAATTAAATTGTATCCATCTTCCATTTTCATTGTAGGAACATAAATGAGGAGACATATTCATTCAACAAATATGTATAGATTTCCTGTGTACAACTCACTGTGTTCAGCATTTTGGGTGTACTAGAGAGTCAATCTGTCTTTCTCTTCACGCAATTTACCATTTGGTGAGGAAGGCAAACACTAGTCAAACCTTTATTTAAATAACTATACATGTTTAATTATGGAAAAATATAAAGAAAAGATAATAAGAAAGCATTACCATTTGAGTTAATATATGGATAGGGAAGCTTTCCTGAAGAAATTATATTTGAACTAAAATCAAACAGGTGATTAGATATCAGCTCGGATAAGAACCTGGTGAAATGGAGAAAACCATGCATTTTATTATGTACCCTTCTATTCCTCTTTACAGACCCACAGGCTTAGACATTGCTATAAAACAATAAAATACCCAATATTAATTGATATGTAATTAAAATGTTTTTAAAAATTGATTTTTGTAACTTGGAACACAATCATTGTGTTATTAGCCTTAAAAAATAATAAAACATGAAACTAATTAATGATTAATAATTGGCCATTTTTATTCTCAGACATATGATTCAAAAAATTGAACAGAAAGAACATCACCACCATTTGAGGACTGTAGTGTTAATCAGTCAGTACCAATTTGATAGCGAGTATATGTGGGGCCCATTCTTGGGGTCTAGGGATTCAGGGGGTGGGGGTAGACCCACATCTGAGGGATGGGGTGAGCACTGTGGAGGGGAGAGGAATGCTTGAAATGTAGTTGGGGAAGGGAATTAGGCGGTCTCAAAAAGGGGAAGGAAATCCCCTAAAATTGAGTTATGTGAATAGCTGTACAACTTGGTCAATTTACTAATAATCATTGAATTGTACACTTAAAATGGAGTAAAGACATGACATGTAAAAAAATAAATAAAAATAAAAATAAAAATAAATCTATGAGAAAAACTTGTGGCAGAATGTTTTAAAAACTGGAAAAAAAATAAACAGAAAGAGAGAGAGAGAGAGAGACAGAGAGAGATTTTGGAAGTACACATTTGATAGAATAGACTGCTAGGACTACTACCCCAAATTCATAAAAGTAGTTTTATTCCTGTAGCTTTGTTTTTGTTCAAACATCTCTTTATCTTCTCTTTGCCCTGAAAGCTGATGAAATGGTTCACTAGGTGAAAATGGAAGGCTCCCAAGAGTGTGATCACATAATGACTTTTGAAACTTCTTTGTGGGGGTCACAAAACAATAAAAGAGGAAAGAGTGTGGCAGATTTAATGCTTTATTTTACCTTCTACTCCTATGTCTGCAGCAGTGTAGTCTTTGTACATGGGAGGGGAGGTCGTGGTATCATTTTAAACACTTACACTGAGCAATTTATTTAATGTGTAACTTTTGTTGAAAGATTCTCATTTTTTATATTAGATTGTATAATCTGTATTTTTCAAGTTATCTTTTATACTTCAGGCAAAGAACCATTGAATTAACTTTTTTCTTTCTTTCATTCTTTCTTTAATCATTTATCTATCTCTGTCTTTCTATCTCCTAACTATACAAAAAATTATTTCACTCAAATTCATGATAGTATTTTGAAATATATAGATGGGTTTTTCCAAAACAAAATGTATTATAAAATACAAAGTGCAATAATTAGAGCTAAGTTTTATCCTTTAATATGGTTTAATAAAAAGGTGAATTCCATACCAAATAATGGAAGTTAACCATTTAGGTATATGTACAGTCTATACTTCTGAATATTTAATATGGGTAAGAATCACACTAAATAGTTATATTTTGAGTTTATATACAAAATACCTATGTCTGAAATTAAAACCTGCTAGGATAGTAACATAGATTTGATCTAGAGTTAGATAATTGCATTAGTGAAAAGCAATAATCAAAGAAGCAAAATATCAAAAGATGTTAAAATTAAATGGTGTCCTCAAATAAGGTGGCATAAATTTTATTGCAGCCCTTGTAAGAGTTAAAGATCGTGAGGAATATATTAAAGAGGGATGGAATTATAAAGATACTTTAAAAAATAAAAAGTTGAAAACAACTGAAAAAAATAACTACATGAGAGATGAGATTGAAAAGTTCAGTTGATGCACTAACACATATTTATCGTCTAAAGAGCAACAGATAAATTTTGTATCCCATGCTTTCACTGCATTTTCCAAACACTTGTATTCCAGAATGCATTTAAATATAAATATAGTATGACTATAACAACCTGTGATATATTATAAAAATAGTGTAAGTTCAGTAAATCACTAGTACTATTTCTGTTCCATATTTCCATATTTCTTGATAATGAAATTCTAAGTAATTGATTAAAATTTCTTCTCATAAGCTTCTGAATTTTTCAAATATTTTATTATAAATGTAAATTATCATGAAGACTAGAAGAAAACACACCACAATTTTAATGGGCAATTATTTTCCTTATTATTATAAAACTATTACTTTAATGGTGTATTTCCTCAGTAATTATGTAAAATACTTTTTCATAATTAAAATAAGATAGATTGGTAACAGTTTATGGATGACATTGACACAAGTTAAGAAGTAAATAACTTCTGGAAATATAACACAGAAAAAAATTGAAAATTAAAATAGGTCTGATTGATCTAATTTAGCATAAAATATTTTAAATAACTCTTGTGTAAAGTATTACAACAGATATTTCCTGGGTATCTAAGAAATCCAGATTTTTATCGACATATGGAATAAGGCAAGTATTCTTCTGAACTAATATATAATTAGTAATATTTATTTTTGAGTTAAATGTAATAGTTTTATTTTAAGTGGGTAAAATGAAAAAGACAGCTTTGGTGAACCATGGAGTGCATCTTGGTTTTTCATATTCTGTTGTCAGGAGTGTGAATTGTCATGATCCATTTTGAGCTGTTTGGTATTATCTACTGAAATTACATATATGCATACTCTATGATCTAGCAATTCTAGTCCTCAGTTTACCTAATGCGTGTGCATGTGTACCTGAAAGCACCTATTAATATATTGATATCAGTACTATTTGCAATAGCCACAAATTGGAAAATTTTCAAATGTTCATTAACAGTGAAATAGATGTAAATATTACTGTATGCTCATGTAATGGAATAAAATGAAGCAGTGAGAAAGAATGGACTAAAACTACGTGGAGCAATGCCATTAAATTGCAGGAACACACGTTTGAGTAAAGAGCGGAATACAAAAGAATTCTCAATAATATATATAAAATGGAATTCAGCAATATTAATCTGTCATTAGAGGTCAGGATGGTAGTTATCTTTGAGGCATGGAGGATGGTACTGAGTAGAGGA
This sequence comes from Lepilemur ruficaudatus, assembly GCA_963574885.1. Taxonomy (NCBI): domain Eukaryota; kingdom Metazoa; phylum Chordata; class Mammalia; order Primates; family Lepilemuridae; genus Lepilemur; species Lepilemur ruficaudatus. Next base: position 16,617 of record CAUYRT010041539.1, read on the forward strand.
TACAAGAAGAGCTTCTGAGAAGTTGATATTTTGTGTCTTGATCAGGATACAGGTTTTCGGTGATGTTGAATCTGTGAAAATTTATTGAGTTGAAACATGATACATGCATACTTGATCTTCAATAAAATTTCTGAATAAAATTTACTTTCCTACAGCTCTGCTTTCAAAAAGTATTTTTTATTGATAAAACTCATTATGTACATGCAATGCTCATCTTTCAAAAAGATGAATTTGTTTACATGGAAGAAAAAATTCTAGCCCAGGTCCTCTAAATTCGTATTATCATCCAGGTATCATCAGTGCATTTTTACTGGGGAAAAGAGCATGAAACATTTCTGTTTTCATAAAAAGATTAAATTAAAATAGTACATGAGGAAATGACTGCCTTAAGTGCATTTGTGTCTTATTTTGTAATGAAAGATAATTCAAACCAAAAATCCATACTGTGCTCTCTTTGTTTGATTTCATCATCTTCATTGATTAAATAAGCCAGACAAATTTAAAATCTGATTTTGTCTGATGCTAATGAATATTACCTAAATGTCTCAATCATATTGCATCAGTGGAAGTAGGAACATATAAATGGATCTGGAAATGAGGTCATTAGCTTTCCGATTACCCCAGGTCAATTGCTGCTTGCACATTTCAGTTGCCTGTCCATTCATTGTGCCACACTCACATGACTTGATTGGCCAAAGGTAAACTCTGTCTCCTTTATTTGAAGCGTTACCACAATTTATCAGTATCTCTGATAAAGCAGCTATCTCACTCTCGCTTCTATTATGGCTGTTTTTGTATGGCTTATCTTCCTTGCTAATTGTTAACTTTTAGGATCAGAGATTATGGTTTGCTTATCGTTTTTGTGTCCACATGAGCTGATCTTAAAGCCTCACATTTAGGAAGCACTCAACAACATTTATGGAATGAAGCATTTTCATTTTAGATAAGAAAATCAAGCTCTCAGTAGAGACTTTAGAATTTCTACTTGGTGATTCCTGAGAGCAACAACTTAGTTGAAAACGAGATTTGTCTTAAAGCTGCTTTGATTATATTGCATGTTCATTGGAAGTGGCTTTGGAGATGCTGACAGAAATTATGTTATGTTAATATATTCCTAAGAAGCTCCTAGCAACTTTAATTAATACTGTTTGTGCATTTTAAAAGCTTTTTATTAAAGACACATTTTTAAAAAACAGTTTATTATTATGTAAGAATAAGCAAAGACTTCATACAACATCAGTTGACATATTAAATATCTTGTAATTTAAAAATCTGAAAGAGATACTCACTCTTCTGGGGCCATTCAAAAGCCTCTGTTTTCTTAAACTTTGGGTATTTGCTTTAATATCTAAAGTCAAATGCTTCTCTCCAGAGCCTGTCCTTGTATTCTTCCTGACAAGAGCAAAATTTGGAGCTTTCTATTCATACTACAGAAACTAAATATACCTCTCTAAAACTAAAAGTCCAAGGTCAGAGTAATATGATTTTATTATCTACGCAGTAGAACAACAAATGTAGGTGTCTTCAAATCTCAGAAGACACTGATCCAATTCTGCACATAACTGGCACTTGTGTTTGGAGACTTTTAGGATGTCTGTATCCATGGGGATTTTGGATAAGCTGGACAACATGACTTATAGCTGATGAATGCAATCTGGGTGCCCAATTCTCCATATTCTATTATTAGCCTAAAAATTAATGAGTTAATATTTCTTGATGACCAATCAAGTGGGAAAACCTGACAGTTTTTTTCTATTGACACATTTTCTAGAGGTTAATCCACCTTAGGATTGAAAATTGATGACAGCTGAATCAGTTGAAATTTTAAATAAAGCATTTATTAACTTATATATAATTTGCTAAACATGACCGTATGTTCAAAGTACATGATCTTTATCCAAAGAACCAATATTATTACAAAGGCAACACTAATCAAATTGGCTTTTTACCTAGTAGATATGTAAAATTATGTCATTTTATTTAAATACTAGTGATTTTAGTAATCATTAGTAATTTAACTGATGATTGTACAGATACAGTGTTTGGCTATGTTTACCCAGCCAGAAAAAAATTCTTGTTTATCAGCCATATAAGGTAGAGTTATTTTACAGGTAGACAGGGATAGCTTTGTAATTCTCTCTGGGGTTAACTGGAAGTCAGCTATAGACTCATACCCATGATAAAGATGAGATAAGCTAACTAGCAATTTTTAATATACTCTTTAAATTTTGGAACTCCTATGGCAGACCTAAGGACCACTATTTGGGAACGTGTAGGCAGATGGCTTACGTCTGGCAGATGTAAGCAGTCCAGTTTCTCTAAGTAAGCAAGGGTGCATTAAAAAATTAAAAAATAAAATTAAAAAACACCTAAAAACTTCAGCTAGACCTCTCTTGAAACAAAGATTCACCTGAATATCTTGAGAGTTCATAATTCAGAGATGAACCACCTCTTGTAAAACTTAAAAAGGACCAGGGAGAGCTGAACTTGGAGGTCTCTTAGGTACCAAATGCTTGCCTGCATTTTCTTTCTTCTACTAAACTCTATTTATTTTGATTAGAATCTTCAATGTTTATTATATGTACATTCTTGTGAGTCCTTTCTATTATCTTACCTGTACAATCTTTGTATCAACTGACTGCTAAATGTAAATATTTCCCATAACCAAAATGGAGAGATATGCTTGTATAGTCTATTCCATTTTTGGTAAACTTTGTGCTGCATAGTTTCATCGATAAATTCATTTGAGCTGACTTAGTTCAAAAAACTCACAATAATACACATAAGTAAAGCATTTTGTATTTACACAAACTCGTGTTTTACCATCAAAAAGTTCTTTGACAAGTAATGCCAAATTTTGTCTTTTTACATGTCAGGTATTGTGGAGGAAGTTAGAGTCATTGTCCTCTTCATCAGTTTTCTAACAAATTCAAAATACACATGTAAAATCTCAGTTAAACCAGTCCAAGCCTCTAGCCTCTCATTTCAGCTCAATTGCTGTTTCTATGTCACCTGCCATGTAACATGAGTCACAGCTGATAAGGAGGGACATTTCTTCTTTCCTCCAAAAAAACAAAAGACTCAGAGATTTTAGGTAAATTCCCTAACATCACAAAGCACTTGCTCAAAGTCTTACTAATGCAACTTATCCAATGTAGATTCTCTAATTATAGTTTCTAATAAAAGTTTTAGCCACTTTAGTGTTATATTAACTTGCTATTCATGTTATGAAGCTCATATACTGAAATACTTGCATTTAATGAGTACTATTATTTATCATAGAAAGCTTAATTAATTGGATACATTAACCTCATGCTAAACATCATATTTGATGACTTATAGATTCTGCAATTTATAATAGATTAATGTGTGAATTCTGGGTTCAGCCTAAGTTAACAGAAAGTTGTACCTCATTTTCTTGTCACTATATTCTCCCCTGGTAAAGTCTGATTGTTTATTTTCATGAATGTTACAGTGCAGTTGGTTTTATTTTATTTGTCTTGGATGTGAAATGATAGCCCAGGTGGAGAATTAAACAAGACACATAATACTAAAAATTAAATTGGTCTTAGTATATTAAGGAAAAACTAAGCTACAGGTATGAAAAAATACCAATATTGCCACCTGAATTCTTAGCTTTTAATACACTCCACAATATCTGGCAGCAGTTTTTCAGGAGACACTAGATTGACAGGTTAATTATAGAAGATGTAAAACTATATGTACAGATAGCAAATCAAACGAGTATTCATTCGCTTGGCACTCTACCAGAAAGCAGCAGACAACTTTTATTTGAAACTATTTGAGGATACAAATCATATAATGCGTGACATTGAAAATTCCCATAACAAATGCACAGTGAGGCTGCCAGTAAGATTACTGATTCACACCCAAACATAAATTTATGGGGAGAAAAAAAAAACACCTCAATTCACTTCAAAGTAAATGAATTCTCCTATTAGGATGTGCTGTACAATAGCATGCTGCACAATATCCTTCAACTTGAATGAGATCACCTTCAAGTTTTACCATTACCACACTGATGTCTTGACATAACTTGAAAGTTATAATATTTCCTTTGTCATTTTGCACTGAAGAGATGTAGACACACCAGCAAGGAATTTCTTGGTACACTAAATTTGCTCCAATAAAAATAACTTTTTATCCACATTTATGCAGAGTAGTTCACCTTGCTTTGAAGGCAGTCTGAACTTCTGAAAGCAGATATAGGGATTCTGTTTGAATAAATCTATCTTGAAATGATAAAGCTTCCAGAAGACAGTATTTCAATATATGCTCTGGTTTTCATGAATGCCATGTAGTACCCCAAGCTGTATTGTTTATTGGTCTGGGTAGCCCTGGTCTTGATATTTCATGTTATTTTGGCTGTGAATGGGTCTTAAGGGCATCCAAGGCATATTTCACAAATGTAAGAATTGTTCTGCTCTTCTTCACCAAAATCACTTCTCTCCCCACTGTTGTACCATATGTTCTGTGCAGATTGTCTACTTGGCTGCTGCTGTCAGCCCTGGAAATGGCCTCATTTCAGTGGTGAAATGATCCCTGTATGAAAGAAGTTTGCAGGGCTCTTTGGGGACTCACAAGAGGAGGAGATCTATATTACTTTAAAATGCTTTCATTAGTATGAGATTGCTTTCAAGTCTCTGGCAAATCTACAAACGGGATAAATTAATGCATTCTAATATGGGACCTTTGGCAGAAACGTGGTTTGAATATTCTTTGCCTTTACTATATTGCTTAATTCTGACACAGAGAAAGAATTCTGATAAGTTTCTTTGGGGAACAATTAAACAAAAAACTCCCTAACTCTTCTGTTTGCCCAAACTTCAAAGCCATTGATAACTAATAATTAATTGAAGGCTATGTTCCAGGCCCTTTGCTTAGCATCTTTCATGCATTTGCTTATAGTTTTCTCTCAATGTCTCTATGGGACAAGTCATTTTATTATTATTATTTAGATACAACTTAGGTTCAGCAAAGTTGATTTCATTCATTTAAGCAAATATTTTAGTACCTACCAAAGATGAATTTATTGGGAATCTAATGAAGACTATGTCTCATGGCCATTTGTTCACTTACCAGACATCCCTAATCTTTTTGGCACCAGGGCCCATTTTCACGAAAGACAATTTTTCCATGACGGGGCTGATGGCATGAGGCAGAGCTCATGTGGTGATGCCAGTGATGGGGAGTGGCTGTAAATACAGATGAAGCTTCACTTACCTCCTGCTGTGCAGCCTGGGTCCTAACAGGCCATGGGCCAGTACCAGTCTGTGGCTCAGGGGTTGGGGACTGCAGCCTTACAGGGACTCCTTCCAATGTCCTGGATGGAGCCATTAGGACTGTATTCATATTTTTGTACCTCATCTAGTATTTACAATGCTGTATTATTTTTCTTCAAGAGGATTACCCAATTTATACAAGATTTATTTGGCACAAAATTTGTATCTACTCCTGATAATTATTAAAAAAGAGTTCCAGTCACTCTGTGTCTCAGTACATTTGGGCTGCTGTAACAAAGTATCAATAAACTTGATAACTTATAATCAACAGAAATTTGTTGCTCACAGTTCTAGAGGGGGGAAGTCCAAGATCAAGGAGCTGACAGATTTGGTGCCTGCTGAAGGCCCACTTTCTGACTCATAGGTGGTGTCTTCTTGCTGTGTCCTCTCATGGTAGAAAGGGTAAGGGATCTCTCTCTGGCCTCTTTTCTAAGGGCACTAATTATATTCATGAGGGCTCTGCTCCCATGTCCTGATTACCTTTCAAAGATCTCGCCTCCTAATACTGTCATGTTGGGGTTAAGAAATTGCAAAATATGCATTTTGGGGAGACATAAACAATCAGACCGTAGAAATAGAAAAAGTCAATTAATAAATGTTTTAGGAAACCTACAAAGCTAAAGCAAATCAAGCAGTATAAAATATCAGTCTTGATGTGAAATAATTCATAATTTCATTTGGAAAATGAAACACACATCTAGATACACAGCCACAGAGGATCATAATCTCATTGCCCAATAATTTCTAATTTTGGGTCCCAAGGATGATAATCAGAATGTTGCAGAAAACTTCCAGACAGGGTTGTAGCCTAGAGATGAGCTGTGAAGGACCAGTACATTTTGGATAAATGAAAAGGACCTTTCAGGAAATGTGAGGAGGGAAATCACCAGATCCGTACCCTAGTGTTCAGGTTGTTGTCCCTTCTACCAAAATAGTTGTTTTGTCCTTCCAAACCTTTTAGAAACATTAAAAATATTTTTTCCAGTTATTTGGGAATGCCTGATGCAAGGAAGATATTTTGACCATTTATCATGTCAACAATCCTTAAAATGGAGTAGACTCAGAATTTGGCACAAAATGTGCTATATTTTAGGCTAATTTATGTTAAATGGGGTGTGTGTGTGTGTGAGTTTGTATTTGACTCATGTTGCTTCAATTTACAGTGTGTGCTCTGGCCTTTTGAATTTAGAAGTAAATCACACAAGAAATAAGCCATGATAAACAGATTTCTGCTTAGTAGTCTGTATGGGAATTACAGAGTTTCTTCTGTATAATAACATATTGATAATAATTGTAGCAGCATAATGCCTTTTATATTACAAATAAATTTACCACTTCTATACTTAATTATTGAATCTATATATGCATCAAATCCTTTTTATATGCAGTCATAGACTTCATTCTTTAAAAGATTGCTACTATAAATTTGTCCACAAGTAAAGTAACTTTTGATTATCTGCTTTACTAAGTGAGGTAGCCAAGGTAGCCCACTTTGGAGTGGCCACCAAGTATTTCTACCTCCTTCTATCAATACCATGTGTAATTCGATGCTTCTCAACAGTGGGTGATTTTCCCCACTGATTTGGGGACATTTGTAAATGTTTGGGGATAATACTAGTTTTCTCAACTTGGGAGAAGGGGTGTTACTCTAGTGTCTTGAATTGCCTGCTCTAAGGAAAGCAGGTTACTCAGTTGTAAAGATCCTACATAGCCATATAGATAGGTATACACGATGGGGAACTGAGATCTCTTACAAAACATGTGAGTGATTTGCCTTGGATGCAGATCCCCAGCCCTAATCAAGCCTCCCTGACTGCAAAATCATGAGATTCCTTCAGCTGGAACTACCCAACTATGCCACTTCAGAATTTCTGAAACACAGAAACTGTTACTAAATGCTTATTGCTTTAAGCCACTAATACTTGGGATAATTTTTTATGCAGAAATAAATGACAAATGCATTAAGCTTTTTTTTTGCATTAAGCTTTTTTTAAAATATAAGTATTGTGATTTTTAAAGCCAAGAACAGCTGCCCCATGCACTGCTCAGACCTAGCCAATTCTTTAAATCCTATAAAAAATGTGGCGCACAACACAAAACAATAGCATCATCTGGGAACTTGGCAGCAATGCAGAATCTCAAACAACATTTTAGAGGTGCTATATCAGAATTTGGATATTTTTTTAAATCCCCAGGTATTCGAAGTCCTTTAAAATTTGAGTACTATCTTATATACTACCCACAGAATGGGAGAGAATATTTGCTCTTTACACCTCTGACAAAGGTCTGATAACAAGAATCTACCTAGAACTCAAAAGAATTAACAAGAAAAAATCAAAAAACCCCATTTATAAATTGGCAAAGGAGATGAACAGAAACTTTTCCAAAGAAGACAGAATAATGGCCAAAAAACATATAAAAAAATGTTCATCATCTCTAATCATCAGAGAAATGCAAATCAAAACCACAATGAGATACCAC
>CAUYRT010041540.1:0-20392 GCA_963574885.1 Lepilemur ruficaudatus
ATTCATTGCTGGCAGAAACGCAAAATTGTACAGCTACTTCAGAAGACAAGTTGTCAGTTTTTTTATAAAACTAAACATACTATCTGGCAATCACACTTCTACATTTTTACCCAAACGAATTGAAAATATGTCCATAAGAAAGCTTACAGACCTTATTCGGAAGTGTAGAGAGGAAATATTTTCTCCCATTCTATAGGTTGTCTATTTGCTCTAGTGATAGTTTCTTTGGTTGTGCAGAAGCTTTTTAATTTGATCAGATCCCATATGTTTATTTTTGTTGCTGTGGTAATTGCGTTGGGAGTCTCCTTCAAGAATTCTTTGCCTAGGCTGATGTAACTGTAGTTGGGGATGGGAATTAGGGGTCTCAATAGGGGGAAGGAAATCTTCTAAAACTGATTTATGTGAATAGCTGTACAACTTGATAAATTTACTAATTTTCATTTAATTGTACACTTAAAAAATTGATTACTTAATACTTAAAAGTTGATATTTTTAAAATTAAATTTGAAAATACACACACACACACACACACACACACAAAGAAAACTTAACAAGTCAATGTTTATGACAGCTTTATTCATAATTGTCAAATCTTGGAAGCAACCGAGAAGTTTTTCAACAGGTAATGGATAAACAACCTATGGTATATCCATACAATAGAATATTATTCAGTGATAAAAAATTTAGCTGTTGGACAAGGAAAAGACATGAAGGAAACTTAAATACCTGTTGCTAAGTAAAAAAAATCAGTCTGAAAAGGCTATATACTACATGATTTCAAACACATGGCATTCTAGAAAAGGCAAAACTAAAGAGACAGTTAAAATGTCAGTAGTTTCCAAAGGTTCAAGGAGGAAAGGTTGGAACACAGGATTTTTAGGGCAGTACAAGTATTTTGTATGGATATTGTAATAGTGGATACATGACATTATGCATTCGCCAAACCCATAACATAATAAAAAGAGTGAGCCCTAAGGAAACTGCATACTTCAAAAATAATGTATCAATATCAATACATCAATTTTAACAAATGCACAACACTAATACAAGATGTTAATAAAGAAAACCCAGGGGGGAAATACAGAGGAACTCTCTGTATTTTCTGCTTAATTTTTCTGAAAACCTAAAACTGCTGTAAAAAAATAAAGCCTATTCATTTAAAATAAATAGTAAATGATATAAAAGGCCATCTATGAGGATCTACATCTATAATCATACTTAATGGAGAAAAAGTGAATGCTTTTCCCCTAACGTCAGGAGCAAGACAAAAATGTCTATTCTTACCACTTGTATTCAACATTGTAGTAATGGTTCTACTCAGGACAATTAGGTAAGAAAATGAAATAAAGGGCATCTAGATTGGAAGGAAAGAAGTAAAACTATATTTATAAATGAATAATCTTGTACCTACAAAATCCTAAGAAATCCACCAAAATATATTAGACCTAGTAAACAAGTTTAGAATGATTTAAGAAAAATGGTAAACATACAATAATCAATTGTACTTCTACACACTAGTAATGAAAAATCTAAAACTAAAATTAAGAAAACGATTCTATTTATAAAAGTAACAAAAAAGAATAAAATACTTCAGAACAAACTTGAGAAAAAGAGTGTAAGAAATATACACTGAAAACTATAACATTTCATTAAAAGAAATTTTAAAATACCTAAGTAAATAGAACGTCACCTCATGAAAACGAATTAAAAGATTTAGTATTAAGTTGGCAACATCCTCAAATTGATCTCCATATTTAACACAATCCCTGTCAAAATTTCAATTATCTTTTTAGCATCAATTGACAATGTTATCAGAAAATTCATATGGAAATGCAGGGGACCCAAAATAGCCAAAACAATCTTGAAAAAGAACAAAGTTGGAAAATTTATACTTCCCAATTTCAAAACTTACCACACAATACAGTAATCAAATCAGTGTGATACTGGCCTAAGAAAAAAATATATAGATCAATGAAATAGAATTGAGAGTCAGAAATACATATATATGTATATATGTATTTGTACAGTTAATTGATTTTCAACAGGATTGTCAAGACAATTCAATGGGGAAAGAATTGTCTTTTCAACAATTGGTTTTGGGACACTGGATGTTGACGTGCAAAAGAATAAACCTGTTTTCACACAACATATAAAAATTAACTCAAAATAGATGATAGTCCTAAATGTAAGAGCTAAAACTATAAAACTCATATTAGTTTCCTATGCCTACTGTAACAAACGATCACAAACTTGATGATTTATACCAACAGAAATTTATTCTCTTATAATTCTGAAGGCCAGAGGACCAAATCTGGAAACCCACATAGGTCTACCTGAGTCTGGCTGAGTACTGATCTGTGTATGTATAAGAAGCTAAGAAAGAAATCACCAAAAAACAAAATGTTGCACAAATGCTTAGAGCCCATATAAGCTGGGAAGAATTTATATTTCGACCAGAGAAAAAAATTTCCTATATCATGGGTCATTGATTAGGGTCCTTAGGTTGCTATAATCTTAGTAGTAAGGTTAAATTAGCCTTATAGAATGATAGCATCTTTTCTGGACCAATGCTAATAAAACTTAAAAGCCAACCTCAAACAGAGCAAACCATTTCCAAGCAACGTAACAGAGCGTGCCAGAAAAAAAAAGGCCAACTTTATTTAAAGGAATACAACAAATTACAGCACACTAAAACATAACATGCACAATGCCCAATACCCAATCAAAAATTACCAGGTGAACAAAGAAGCAGGCAAATATGAACCATAAATCATAGAATAATCAATTTTTAAAAACATATTACAGAGATAATAGAATTATCATTAACAGGTGTTACAACAAATATGTATATTACATATACATTATATATGTGTGTATATATATTCTAAATATATATTTTAAATATAAATATATGTTCTAAAAGGTAGTAGAAACTATTCATAAGATGTAGAATAATGCAAAATATATTTTAAAAACCCAAATGGCATTCCTAAAAGTGAAAAATAGAATATCTGAAAAGAAAAATACACTGGAAAAATTCTTATTAATAACTAATTCAATACTGCAAAAGTTTAAATCCATGAACTTGAACACATAGAGCTAGAAACTGTCAAAAACAACCAGAAACAAAGAGAGTAAAAAAATAAATAAATAAAAGACTGGAAAAAATGGGAAAACATGAACAGTGCATCAGTGAGATGATAACAAAGGCTCTAACATACATGTAATTAGAGTCCCAGAATAAGAGGAAAAACAAATGACATAAAAAATTAAATAACAATTGCCAAATTTTCAAAAACTAAACACACAGATCTAAGAATTTCAACAAATCCCAAGCAGAATAAACACAAAAGAAACCATACCGAAGCTCTTCATAATCAATTTGATGAATACCAGTGACAAATAGAAAACTTAAGAATCAGAGAAGAAAAGACACATTATATCTAAAAAGAAATTATATCAAACAAGAAATCACAATGTGAATTAGAAAATATTTTAAAGCACATGAAAATAAAACCATCATCTAAAATTTTGTAGCTTGTAGCTAAGGAAGAGCTTAGAGGGAACTTGATAGTTTTTAAATGATTATAGTAGAAAAGAGGGTTCTCAAATTAATGGTCTCAATTGATTATCAAATTAATGATCGTTAAAAATTTGTAACCAAAATAATCAAAGAAAGAAAATAATAAGGATAAGAGGAGGAAATAAAAAGAGAAAAGAGAAATATAATTTTAAAAATTGATGCACCCAATATTTTCAGGGACAAAACAGAGAAAACATAAATCCTCAATACCAGAAATAAAAGTAGTGGTATCACTTCATGCTCTATCAATATTAAAAAACTAATAAGGTATTATTATGAGCAACTTTATGGCAAACAATGAACAATTCCAATGAAATGAAAAAATTCCATGAAAGATACAAAGTACCAAAACTTACATAAGAAGAAATAGATAATAAGAATAGCCCTGTTTTTGATAAAGAATAAAAGATTGTGTATAGTAAGCAAAACCTCTGAATCTGATCTCACGTATTTTATTTTTAGGACCCCAAATCAAGTAACTAGCACTAATTCTGACTATTAACTACAAAAGTTGATAAGAATAGAATAGAACAGAATGGCAAGCAATCATGACCATTTAAATCCAGACTAAGATGATCACATCTGTATAACCATGTAAATCCCCAAATGGCAAACCACTCTGCATGGTACATTATTCCCAAATTCTCCTCAACTTCCCTATACCCTTCTCTGCCAAGCAAAATTCAGATTAGGCCATAAACCAAAGCCATTCCAGGCAGTACTACATTAATGTGATTCCCAAGAGTTTGCCTATACACCTGAGTCCTTTAATAGGAGGCAAAATATTCTAAGAGAACACTATTAGAAAAAAGGTTTAAAATGCAAATATCTCTGGAGGTAGTATACACATTAATAAATTTCCAGTAAGATTTAAATGACTAATTCAAAATATCATTTTCCAAGAAAGATTTTTCTGGAAAGGGTGAGATCTAAATGACTAAAGAAGTAAAAGGATGGCAAAGAAAGTAGCAACTAGTGTAGATAGAAGTTGAAACTGAAACAAATTTCATCTACTTCAGTTTGACAAAGGTTAACGTTATCTTTGTGCAGTCACCTGGCTAAATTCTGTAGCACTGTGACCCTGCCTAGGGCCCAGGAATTACCTAAGGACTATTAGGTTAGTCTTCAGGATAACACTTTACACATACTTCCTCCTCTTAGTCACCTCAATGTTGCAGAATCCCACTTTCAGTGTTGGCTGTATTGTTTATTTAAATAAAGCCATTTCATTCTTATTTCAAAATCTAGGGTTTTTAAAAAATTCTTTATAAATGAATGAATTCATGAAATGAATACATCCCATCTAAAATAACTACTCCTTTGCTTTTTTTTTTTAAATCAGGATTAGGCATATGATATTGTTTTGCAAAAATTAAAGATTAAAATAAAGAAATAAAATAAAAATTTCATGTATTCTTTTTCTTAAATGCAACAAGAGATCTATTTTCACCATCACTATATATTTGCCCATGAAAGCACAGCTATTTAATTAATAGTGATATTCCCCTGAATTAATTTTGGCAGTTTGTGTAGAGTCAAAGACATATCCGGCGTTTTTTAAATATAGAACAACGTACACAGAACGTTACCCAAATGGTTAAAACTATTTAATTAGATGTGATGTAAATCTCCCTTAAGTAATTCTCTACCTAGGTCATTTATAAAGACAGACTTTGCTTATTCTCTTTTTATAGGAGTCTAATAGAAGGCCATTATCCTTTTGGAGTGAAGAGATTTACGGACATACCTTCCATTAGCATTAATAGGTGTCCATGTAAATCACCAGGCACCAATAGCTGAAGAGGCCTCACTCATCTATTGGGTAATTGGCTATTTTAGTTAAAAAATAATTTTGGGACAAGGAGAAAAAGTAACATCTTTAATGTAATTATCTGAGGTTAAGACTGCATTAAAAGGACATGTTAAGGAATAATGGGTGACCTGACACTTCATTTGGCTTTTATTTCCCCTTCTTCATAAGTTAATCATAAGCATAACAAAAAGCAAGCAAGCATAAAGGTGGATTAGAGTGACTGCTTTTGAAAAGACAGCAAAGTGCATTACATGATATATAAGCACATTGACATAGATCATTAAATTAACAAAATGGAGTCACAATAAAAGCATATTGTTTCCTTCATATGGCAAATGTTTGCTACACTTGTACCTTAGACTAACATAGGATTTGCTTAACATTTTAATTGTATTATTTTAAGAAGTACAATGTCTTCCAAATGTTCTATTACTCTGTGTATTTTTTTTTTTTTTAGTTCTGTATTGCTGTTCATGCATATGGGCTTCTCAGGGTCCCTGGCACAATTTTATGTGCCTCAAAATATCATGTGCAGATGGTTACATTTTAGTTTGTCATTCCACACATAGAAGAACTTTCATGTGCTTAATGTAAAGCCAGGCTTAGCATGTCAAGTTGTCTCATGTGACAAACAGTTGTATATAAATAAATTCACCGCATACACTTTAAAACAAAACAGGGGTGTTTAACTTCTCAGAAATAGGGTATCAGAAATCCAGGAGTCTTTCTATATTTAGCAAATGATTTTGTAAGAGTAGGGTTCACTATTGGCAAAATAGGTTATATCTTCGTGGTTTAGACAGACAAATACCACATAATCTCTGCTCAGATTTAAAATGCATGCCTGTGTAATACACATTTGCAAATCTGTCCTAGAAATGTTCTGCCACAGATCAGATGCCTTGTTATTGAGAAATCAAACAGTTCTTTAAATAGAGGTTGAAAATGCAGCAGAAGCTAAGTTTTGCAGTACAAAACTAATTGTGTGTTTTATTTTCATTTAACAGATTAAATATAGCTCTACCCTTTGCTTTGATTCCTCTTCTGTTTCTTACAAATGCGACAGTGTCAGAGTACATGCAGGGATTCCACTTAATTAAAAAAACATACTTATGGAAAAAAAAGAGAGAAAAGAAAAGGAATAACAATAAAAACAAAACAATTTATAGGGTTCTAGTTACTGGCATTTAACAAAAGGCATTTTAAAGGAATTTTAGGGAGCTCTTTTATAGTTCTCACAGTAGATGCTACATATTCCTTTATTTTTTTAACTGTATTTATTGTAAAATCCAATATATAAAAGAGAGTCTGTAAAAGAAAAAATCAGAAAAGAGGAGAAATGGATGACTGCCTCTTTGTGACATATTTTCTCGCTCAGCCTTGCATATTTGCATTAAAGTGATTGTGAATAATGTACATTTGACCAGTGCTGTCTGCAGAACTAATGCCTATAAAAGGGATGGGAAGTAGCATATGTTGTGCCTAGGGCAGAGAAAGTCCAATCACCCCCACTGTGAGAGTCTCCAACTAAAACACAGGACAGCCTGGGATTTAGCCTAAATGAACCCAGCAGGGAGAAACAGGACACAGTCCCTCGGTCCACATTTAAGCTTCTGAACTAAGATTTTCAGAGTTTGCTTCCAAAAAAGGAACCCATAAACTCTTATCATTTTAGTCACACAGAAAATTAAGATTTTTTTTCCTCTTTTGTCTTATCTACCTATTTTATAAAATTTCAAGGGAAACATTACAGCAGGAAATCAGACACAAGCAATTGGTTGTTACAGAATCAAGATGTATGCTCTTTATTGTCATTTTAGCAACTCTCTTCTCTGCTTGATCTATTCCCCAGCATTATCTGACAAGGTACAGTTTTGACAGTAATTGCAAAATGTTTTGGGCTTGTGGTTTCACTTTTATGCTCTTTCACTGTACTAGAAATGCTCTGCTATAAACACTTCGCAAAGCTTCTCAGTCCTGTTACATAATCTTTCTGTGACCTCCAGCATCAGGTTCAGATTCAAACTAGCTTTCCTTAGCTAGTTAACTTGATAGCTGAAAAACAGCAATTATAAAAATGTATAAGAATAACAAAATTGACTGAACTAGGGAAATAACAGTTGCCAAATTGCTGTTTAGATCAGTAGGATTGCCTTTTGCCTCATTAGTTGCAATATTAAAGGGAAAAGGAGAATAGGGCTAAAAAATATGTATTCAGATTATCCATTTGGTATTTATATAACCCAAAGGGGGGGAGGTAGTAAAAAAAAATACAATTAAAAAACTTGTAAGCTATATCATAGTATAAGAAACAGTCTATATAATGCTAAAAATAATAGAGTAGATACAATATAGTTTATCTTTTCTGCTACTGTTGGAGTGTTTTATTCCTATTCAAATTACTGTGAAGACACTGTTATGTTTCAAAACAGAGGAAGGCTCCAAACCATTGATTTTAGTTTATTGAGCTTTTCCTTGGATAGGCATACAAAGGTGGCAAGGACTGCCCTGTTTTGATAGCTTATATGGCCTTCATTCTTTGAATGGTTAGCCACTATGGAGAGTTACACATGCTCATGGAAATTAAGCTTGGGTGTTTTATTTTATTTCTTTGGAATCATAGCCTCAGTTTAGTAGATCAAAGACCTCAACCCCACTCCTCCACTCCCACCCTTGACTTCACTGTCCTAATTTGCTGGACCTCCAAGATGATCTATTTTGGTAAGCTGGGAATCCTTCATTTTTTTCCATGATTTTCAGTCTTCTCTGTTGTCATCCAATGATGGGCCCTCACAGTGTGCAATCACTGTAGTTTCTAAAATAAATCAAACACACCTTGCAGAGATTTCATTTGAGACCATGATTCAGTGTCTTAAATTTAGGAGACATCAATCTCCTGTTAAGATTATAGGGCAGCTTCTATCTCCTCTGTAGTATTATAAGCACCTATAAATCTTGGACAGGGGAGTTAATGGAGAGGGATCCTCCAAAACATGCTACCAGAAAAAGTAACATAAAAATTGCTTAACATTAGTTTATTAGAGGCTCAAAAATATTGGTTGTTGGATTAATTAATTGACACAGATAACTCTTCATCTTATATACATCATCATGTCAGCATTTTCCATCCTAATCTTATCCTTGGTGCCATTATTAAACTAGGGACTGAGGGACAGGAAGTGTAAATCACTCAAACATTTTCATGAACTGTTTAGCAGGCACCTGCTATATGCTAGTATCAGATGAAATTAGAGACCTCAGTTTCCACTGAACTTAAAGTATAGTGCTAGAGATAGAGAAGTAAAAAAGCAATTTATATTATAACACATTGTGAATATATGAGGTTCTATAGGACTACAAAGTGGAAAATGCAAAAAAAAGTGTAATATGTACTTATATTCTTAGAAGAGGTTTTAAACTTGTTATCAAACATGAAAATTACTTTACTGTTTTGCTCACATGAAGGTTGCCCTTGTTATGGCTGTTTTACCATTAATAATATATTACGGTTTATTCCTTTCTTAGCCAGTGAGGGTTAATATTGCAAATAAATTGGGAACTAGTGAGAGTTGGATCACTCCAGAGGAAGCTTCACAGCAGACACTTTCCCCCTTATGCTTAATTTCACAGGCTTTGGTCATTTCATATATTGCTGCTGGGGCTGGTAGAAGTTTGTGTTGTGATGTATTACATTTGTCATCACGTGCCCCCAAAGCCCCTTCCTCTTCTCACGTTGCTTTATTGCAGCATAAGGTCTAAAACCCATGAATCTTGCTGTCTTTCAATAGGCCCCTTCCATAACACAGCGACCTGTGCAGAATTAGAGCTAATAATTCAAACCAAAAAGGATAAAAATCATAAAGCAACTGGCTTGCTTCCAGATTCCACCATGACATTTTTAAAGCCCAAATCAAATATTTTAAGCAGTGCCCTTTCTGAGGCAGAATTTTAAGCAGTGCCCTTTCTGAGGCTCTGTATGGCTCAGTCAGGAGTCCTGGGTTCTAGTTTTGCTTTCGCTACATACCCAAGGCAAGTAACGAGCCCCCTCACATTTAACTGGAAGAGGCATACAAGATCCATGCCATTAATGTCAACTCCAGTTTTCTAAAAATGAATTTTAAAATAAACTAGATAATTTTTTGTTCTTTTAATGTTCATACCTTTGATCTACCCAAAGTTCTTAAAGAATGTATTTAGATAAGACTTCCTACATCATTGCAATGTATGCAAATGGCCAAGAAATGGCATTCTCTCCACTTTTCTGAAATAAAAATTCTGAATTCCAGAGAGATGTAGTGATTTTTCCAAGAATATACAATGACTTATCAGAGGAATACAGAACCAAAGCCCTATCTTCTCAAATTTTACATTAAAATGTGTGTGTATATGTGTGTATTTGAAAGGAAAAAGACTTTTTTTATAATTTTCTCTGATTCAGTTAATAATCTGAACCTCAGTATGACTTAGTAAAACACTAATCATATTTGGCTGACAGATAAAATAGTTTAACTGGCCAAAATTCATAGTTAAAGGAATTAGGTGTTCATCAGAGCACCAAATGGACCACACAGGAAGCACAGATTGATGCTCCCATGTCTCTCTATTTGACAGTGGTAGTCACCACTGGCAGGTAGGAAAACTAGGCCAGAGCTATCTCAATATTAGCTCCCTCTCTTTTCCTCTCTGAATGCTAAATATCCAGACATCACCATTTGGTCTCTACACTTGGACATTTCCCTAAACAGGCTAGCAAAGCAACTACATGCCTTCCTAAAGATGAATATGTGTACTCTTAACTTGGAATGTCTCTATTCCTCAACAGAACACTGGGAAAAGTCAGATTATTAATTTTAAATGACATGACTTGACGACCACAGAATCCAGAACCATAGATTCCCAAGAGGCAACACAGGTAATTAGGCACACAATTTCCACATCCTGTCTGTTATCTGCAAATTTTCTAAAATGTTTATGTATATAATCAATTAAAACCTGCAGCAGGAAGAGATACTAGATAAATGCTATCTAGTAGCACACAGATAAATGCTATCTGTGTGTAGGAGAAGAGGGTTGGGAACAACATATTACTTACTATCTTGCCCAGGTATCAACTCAGTCCTTTCATTCACTTTTTCCTGAATTGGAATTTAGGCACCTAGAAAATGTAACTACCTCGCACACAGAAGTTCAATTTTTTAAACATATTATCAGTGGCAATTATCATGTCACCTATGTCAAATGTAACCATTTTGTAACTAGTGTAAACCTTGGAGACTATTTTATCTTTTGTGATTCAATGCTGTCCAGTGCTTTTGATTTTGCCAAATCCCTACCTCCTAATCCATACTTAGTAAGATTAAAGCCTGGTACTGGTCACTGTGATGCTTGTCTGCAAGAAGAGACAGTCAAGCAATAAACAAACTCAAAAGAATATACTCTCTCCATTCCAATTTTTCTCAGGCAAATGAAACAATAACACATACAGACAACCAAGTATTTTAATTATTTTATGTGGAAAGCATATGGGTCTTCATTTGAAATATGATTCCATTGTCAGTAAAAGAACATAAAACAAACGGAATTTTGAGGCTGATTTGTATTGAAGGAGTTTTGTTTTTTTAAAGAAGGTCTTATTTTTAGGAGCAGATAATTTTACATAATTATTTACATTATTATATAGAGCTTATCCTGTGTGGGATACTATCCTAAGTGCTTTATAAAATTTAACTTAATTAATCCTCATAATAATCCCATGTGGTTCTATGACTATCCACATCTTACAGATAAGAAGACTGAGAAACAAAGGTTAAGGAACTTTGTGAAGGTCACTCCCCAGTGAGAGGAGGAGCTGGGATTCAAACCCCAGCAGTATGACTCCAGAGTCTATATGCTAAAATCTCAATAAGATGCTTTTAATATCATAAGATAATATGAAAATTGGAAGCATTTCATTGACAATGAAAATTGGAAACCTCACTTAAATTGCTGAACCTGACCTCATCAGCCCTGCAATCATGCTTTCTCATGACTCTTTTTCTAATATTTGAGAGAACATTCTGAGAAAAGCGTTATTGTTTAGCATAGTTTTCATAGTCTTTCTCCAAACCTATGATAAGTATTTTTGCAACTTTTGTTAAATTGATTTTTAGAAACTAAAGAATCATGAAGCAAGAGGAAATGGAGGAGCTATGCTTAGTGTTTATCATCTTAACTCACATGGTTGCAATAAAGAAAAACAGGGAACTGCAATATTAACTAAAACAGCTCTCCGCAGCCTACAAACCAAATAATGATTCTGCCACCTTATCTTGTAGTCTAGTAGTTAAGATTCTGCACTTTCATTGCTGTGGCCTGGGTTTGATTTCTAGTCAGGTAATCAATTCTTTGGAGACTTAAGTCCTTTAACTCAAGCAAATCCTGATTCCACCATTCTGGGACTCTGTGCTATTTGATCATGCTGAGCTTTAATTTTTCTCTTGTAAAATACAGTTAAAATACATAACTCACAATGCTGTAGTAAGGACTAATTGAAATAATATAAAGTGCTTAGCAAAGTTCTTGGCACAAATAAGCCCTCCATAGATACTCAAACCATTTCCTCTAATTGTAGAAATAAGGGCTTTCTGGATTGTAAATAGAAGGAGAGAATTGTTAAGTTTTAAAAAGCACAGTTGGAGAACATATACATTCAATCATTTAACAGATATTTACCAAGTGCTTACTATGTTCCAGGCACTATGATTATTTCAAATATAACAGACCAGAATTCCAGAAGATTGAAAAGTCCCATGGGTAGTTATTTGAATGTATTAGAAACAAATGTGCAAATAAGTAATTCCACCAGTTCTAATTGTTGTTTCTTTGAAAGAACAAACTATTTAGTTCAACAAGAACAGAGAATTCTGTGATTATTTTGTCTATTCCTTGACTTCATAAGAAAATTATTTCTGAATAAACACAGTTGAAAAGGAGCACAACATTTGGTCCTAAGGAGGAAATAATAAAGCATTCAGAAACTACAGGCTCCATGAGGACCAACACCCCTCAATTCCTGGTCATTCCGGGGAAGGCTCTCCCTGGAGATCAACAGCAGCCAACCCCCTTTGCGATACACAGTGTCTAATTCGATCACTGGCATTCAGACAGTGCCTTTTAAGTTTAGTCTATTTTGCTAGAAATTCAAGAACATTTATCTTCTTTTTAAAAATTATCCAGGTTTGTTACTTGAGTTTATGACATAAACATTATATTAATGAACTTTCAGCTCCATAAAGAAGAACAAAGCACATAACCTCAGACTTGAACTATTTCTTCTAGCTCTCTGACTTGTCCTCAGGTGGGAGGCAGCTGCTGCCCATATCAGCTATCTGAATGGCACAGGGACACATTTTGATTCTTTTCAGGCTAGCTCTTCACTAACATAATTCTTTGGTTCACAGCCACTGTGTCTGTTCACAGAGCCTAACACTAACCACTCGGCCCTTTTCCTCACTATCTTTCCACATCTCATTTCTAATTGCCACAGGTGAAGAGATAAGGCCCCCTTGGTCCATTCCCAGCAGTCATCCATATCACTTCACAAGTAGCTATTGGGCACATAGTATGTGCTCTGTGCTAAGTACTATGGCAAGTACCACCACAGTACCTCAAACAAAAGCCTTTATTCCTAATTGGAATATAAAACTTAAATTAAGCTTCTCCTAACACTTCAAAAGGATACATAATTAAGGACCATTACACACCTGTGATGCCTGTTTCATAGTTCCACTCTGACCCCCTCCAAAGACCCTCTCAGAGACCTCAAGGAGCACTTCCTGGTGACACATCCGCTGATGAATAGTCCTCACTATGTCTTCAATAATAGTCCCTCTGCACAGGAGATGCTGCTTTGCAATACTTTATATTCTAACCAAATTCCTTTAATAATATAGTCTCTTTCAGAGTTGCCCCAGGGTTTCCAATGTCTTCATCTGAACTCCAAGATGAACCCCTAGAATTTATTCCTGCTGCTAAATCTGTCAGTATTTCCACATATTCCTTGGAGGGTTATGCTTTGGCTATACAATCTCACTTTAGGATAAGAGGATCTTAATAGGAAGACCATACACACACACACACACACACACACACAAATAAATGAATAAATGATATTTGATTGTCTATTTGATGCAGAAAACATTAAAATATCAGAAAATCCAAGATTTTAGAGCCAAAATAGGTCCCAATAAATGATCTAGAATAAGCTGTTAAAAAAATTATAAGTCCTATTTTATAGAAGAGGTTCCAAAGCTAAAAGAGGATGGGTTTTGTTCAGGTTTATAGATTTCTAGGGTGTCTATAAATAAGTATACTTATTTTCCTTTATTTACCCTATGAATATATTTAATACTTTAAAATGTTTCACTATCCATACTTAATATATATTTATGAAATTAAAATGATCAGGCAAAAGTTTCATCAATCCACTTTTTCTTACATGTTTCATAACTATTTTACTGTTGCTTCTTTTCAAAAGTGGAACTATAGCCGGGCGCGGTGGCTCACGCCTGTAATCCTAGCACTCTGGGAGGCCGAGGCAGGTGGATAGCTGAAGGTCAGGAGTTCAAGACCAGCCTGAGCAAGAGCGAGACCCCGTCTCTACTATAAATAGAAAGAAATTAACTGGACAACTAAAAATATGTGTAAAAAATTAGCTAGGCATGGTGGCACATGCCTGTAGTCCCAGCTACTCGGGAGGCTGGGGCAGAAGGATCGCTTGAGCCCAGGAGTTTGAGGTTGCTGTGAGCTAGGCTGATGCCACGGCACTCTACAGCCTGGGCAACAGAGTGAGACTCTGTCTCAAAAAAAAAAAAAAAAAGTGGAACTATTGATTCTTCATACCACTTCTGGATTCAAGTAAATTCAATTTAGCAAATATTTAATGAATAACTTTGTTAAATCCTAAAAATTTTCATTCTATATATTTTAAATCCATAGGCTTAAAAGATTCTAACAAATAAAAGAGTTGGCCAATTTTCAAGTACATGTGATGATGAAAATAGTCACTGTGAATGGTGCAGCATACATACTTACTATCTGGTCCAGGATTCTATAATGATTAATGCATTAAGACTGTTTATGAAGAAAACAGTATGGGTATTCCTTAAAAGATTAAAAATAGAACTATTTCATAATCTAGCAATCCGACCTCTTGGTATATATCCAAAAGAGATGAAATCAGTATCTCGAAAAGATATTTGCATTCCCATGTTTATTGCAGCAACATTCAAAACAATATACTTGTCAAGTCAGGTCAAGTCAGGTCAAGTCAAGTCAGGGTGTGGTGCCTCATGCCTGTAATCCTAGCACTCTGGGAGGCTGAGAGGGGAGGATCCCTTGAGGCTGGGAATTTGAAACCAGCCTGGGCAACATAGTGAGATCCTATCTCTACAAAATATTAAAAAATTAGCTGGGTGTGGTGGTTTGTGCCTGTAGTCCTAGCTACTTAGAAGGCTGAGGTGAGAGGCTCACTTGAGCCCAGAAGTTCGAGGCTTCAGTGAGCTGTGATCGTGCCATTGCACTCCAGCCTCGGAACAGAATGAGACTCTATCTCAAAAAAAAAAAAAAAAAAACCTTGACAAATATAACAGTTCTCCAAAATTGCTAAAGCCAACTTTTCTATGTTACGAGGAATTGGCTTCTTTTATCAGCTGAAAAATATACTTTAGTATATAAGGCAGTTTGGCCCAAATTACAAAATTGGAGCATGTCATTTTACTACTAGGTGCTACTATATATTTTAAAACTCTAAAAAAATACAACCAGCATATAAAATATCATACAGAGAACAAGCTTTTGAATGAATCAATGGTATTACACTGAAGAAACTGAAATGGAAATGAAGCAAGATCACCATGCACCACAGTCCACATTAGGCTCTAGAAGAGGCTGCAAACTGCCTGCACTGCAGGCCACCAGTGAGGACCCAGCCAGGTATAAGAATTCTGTCCCCCTCCCCCAGATAGGCCAATTTTACTGTGGTGGAGGCCTGAAAAGCAAAGCTCATAAATGTATTAAAAAGAAAAACAAAAACAGAAGAATCCACTGATTGAAAGTGCTAAAAATATGAAAAGCCATGGAAGACAAAAACGTGAGTTGTATCCACACAGTCAAATATTCCCCTCCAAATGCAGGACATTCCCTCAGAAGGCTATTACTTAGGGGAAATGCAGGGAAACAGGAAGGAGACAAAGACGAATCCGGTTCTAGCCGTACTACCCACCGGATCACTGGAAAGCGATGTATTAATAATGCTTTCAGCCTCCTATTCTATATTCTCAACGTATCTCTCATGCTCTATTTTTCTCCATGCTTCCCCCTCAACTGCCTGCACTTTTCCTATAGCCACAGTGAACTACTTGTAGTTCTCAGAAAGCACCATGCTCTGCTTTCTGTTGTTACATCTACTGTCCCCATTGCCAGAAATTCTCTCTGTACCCTTTCTTCCCCTCCTCATCCACTTAGCTAAAGCCTATTATTCAGGTTTTAAAGTAGACATTACTTCACACAGGAAGACATCCCTGATGCCTCAATATTGGCCCAGACGCACCTTTTATATCCCCATAGATAGCAAGTACTTATCATCTTCTCAGCATTCTCTGCACTGAAACCTCATCTCACCGTTCTCTGAAAACTCCTGTGAGCTTAGCAAAGACTAAGCACTGAAAAAAAAAACATGTAAAAAAGGGAATGAGAGGAGAGAAAAGAGGAGAGAAAGAGGAGGAGGAAAGGAAGGGAGGAGAATGAAGGGGAAGACAGAGAAGGAAAGGAGAGGAGTGAGGAGGGTAAGGGAGAAGGACACAAAAGTAGAGGAAAGGGAAGGACAAAGAGCATGGAAGGGAAGGGAAGCCAAAGAAAAGAAAAACTACATGTTTTTTTCACAAGGTTATTATGAGGACCAAATGAGACAATGAAAGCACTTCAAAAACTATATGTATCTGAATATTAAATGGGACTTTTCCTCTTCTCTAGAAATTTGGAAAATTTCTCCTAAAGCTCTTAGCTGAAGACAATGAATTGACATTGAATCATGCATTCAAATACATATCTATATCTAGTGTCTAATGTGTGAAGCACTATTCCAGACACTTGAAATATATCAGTGAACTAAACAAAGATCATGATCCTTGTAAAGCTTCCATTCATAAGAAGATAGACAATAAGAATAAGCATGATAAATAACAAAGTACATAGTCTGTTAAGTGGGGTAACAGTGTTGGAGAAAAGTAAAAGAAGAAGAAAAGGAAAGTAGTATTAACAGTGACAGGAGTGATTTGTAACCTTTCTGTCTTTTGGATGTAGGCATTTCTATGGATACTATAAAAACCTCTGTGCACATAGATTTGAAAATGTGGAGGACACGGACGAATTCTTAGAAACACACAGCCTCCCTAGGCTCAATCAGGAAGAAACAGAATTTGTGAACAGACCAATATCAAGTACTGAAATTGAAGCAGCAATAAAAAAACATTTCAAAAAGAAAAGTTCCAGACCAGATAGTTTCACACCCGAATTTTAGCTACAAAGAAGAACTGGTGCCTATCCTGCAGAAATTGCTCCACAACATTGAGAAGAAAGGAATCTTCCCCAACACATCATATGAAACCAACATCACTTTGATATCAAAACCAGGAAAGGACACAACAAAAAAAGAAAATTACAGACCAATATCCCTTTTAAATATAAATGCAAAAATTCTCAAAAAAATCCTAGCAAACTGAATCAGATGCTTACCAAAAAAAAAAAAAAAAATAGTCCATCACGACCAATACAACAGAACTGAGAACCCAGATATGAAACCATCCTCATATAGCCATCCAATCTTTGACAAAGCATACAAAAACACACACTGGGGAAAAGAATCCTTATTCAACAAATGGTGCTGGGAAAACTGTATAGCCACATGTAGAAGACTGAACCAGGACCCACACCTTTCACCTCTCACAAAAATCAACTCACGATGGACAACAGACTTAAACCTAAGACATGAAACTATAAGAATTCTAGAAGAAAATGTTGGAAAAACTCTTATAGACATTGGCTTGGGCAAAGATTTATCAAGAAGACCCCAAAGGCAATCACAGCAACAACAAAAATAAATAAATGGGACCCGATCAAATTAAAAAGCTTCTGCACAGCCAAGGAAACTATCACGAGAGCAAACAGGCAACCTACCCAATGGGAGAAAATATTCGTATTCTACACATCTGATAAAGGGCTGATAACTGGAATCTATACAGAACACATGAAAATCAACAACAAAAAATCAAACGACCCCATTAAAAAGTGGGCAAAAGACATGCACATAAACTTGTCAAAAGAATACAGACTAATGGCCAATAAACACATGAAACAATGCTCAACATCTCTAATCATCAGGAAAATGCAAATGAAAACCACAATGAGGTATCACTTAACACCAGTGACAACAGCCTTTATCAAAAAATCCCGAAACAATAAATGTTGGCATGGATGCAGAGAGATAGGAACACACATACACTGCTGGTGGGACTGCAAACTAATACAACCTCTGTGGAAAGCAACATGGAGATACTTCGGAGAGCTACAAGTAGAACTGCCATTTGATCCAGCAATCCCATTACTGGACATCTACCCAAATGAACAAAAGACATTCTATAAAAAAGACATCCACACTAGAATGTTCATAGCAGCACAATTCACAATTGCAAAGATGTGGAAATAACCCAAGTGTCCATCAGTACGTAAGTGGATTAATAAAATGTGGTATATGTATACCATGGAGTTCTACTCAGCCACAAAAAACAATGGTGATCTAGCACCTCTTATATTATCCTGGATAGAGCTGGAGCCCATTCTACTAAGTAAAGTATCACAAGAATGGAAAAACAAGCACCACATATACTCACCATCAAATTGGTATTAACTGATCAACACTTATGTGCACATATAGTAGTAACATTCATCGGGTGTCAGGCAGGTGGGAGGGGGAAGAAGGGATAGGTCTATTCACATGTAATCGGTGCATTGCACACTGGGGGATGGACATGCTTGAAGCTCTGACTCGGGTGGGGCAAAAGCAATATATGTAACCTAAACATTTGTTCCCTTATAATATGCTGAAACAAAAAAAAAAATGGGCTAAAAAAAAAGAGAGTAACAGGAGTGATGGAGGGTCTGTGGTTTGTAATTTTAAAGGGATGATCAGGGCAGTGTCCATTAGAAGATACCCTGAAGAAGAAAAGCGATTTAAGTGGACAAGTGGAGGAAGATCACCCGAGGCGGTGAAATAGCCAGTGCAAAGGTCCTAAGGGGGTGACTTTACTGCCATGATTGAGGAACAGTAAGGAGGCAGGGACTGAAGGGTATTAGTGTTAGGAGATGAGGTCAGAGGGTCAAGGGAAACACATCCAATCATGTGATGCCTTGCAAGCCATTGTAAGAATTTTACTTTTACATGTAATGGACAGCCACTGCAGGGTTTAGAGCAGAGAAGGATCATTATCTGACTTATATTTTAAAAGCACCACTCTGACTGCTAAATTGAAAATAGATGCTAGAGGGCCAAGGGTAGATGAAAGCAGCCAGACAGAGGCCATTGCAGCATTCATGTAAAAGATATTGGTGCTTTGGACCAGAGTAATAGTGGCAGTCACCTCAGTGGCCTTCTCTCTCTCTCTCTCTCCATATAGACATATATACACACACACACAGTGCCACACACATATAAAAAGAGAATGGGAGGGGAGAAAAGAGGAGAGGAAGAGGGAGAGGAGGGTAAGGGAGGGAAGGGACAGAACAGTACAGGAAACAGAAGGACAAACAGTAGGGAAGGGAAATTCTCTTTCTTTCTCTCTCTCTCTCTCTATATAAAATATTTATATAAACTAATACTGAAAAATTACTATGTTCCATGCCCTTTTAAAGCACTTTCATGTAATTTTTTTTTTACTTTGTTAGGTAGGTACTATTATTATTACTAGTTTAAAAATGAGAAAACTGGGGCACAAAGAAACTAAATAATTTACCCAAGGTCACACAGCTAATAAGAAACATTCTCTGTGTAGATGTCTCTTGTTGATGCCTCTGGTATCAAACAATGCTTTTTGTCTGCTTTTTTCTTTAATTATTTGAAAGTATTACAGGGGTACAAATGTTTTTGGTTACAAGGATTGCTTTTGTAATGCTTGAGTCAGGGTTATAAGTGTGCCCATCACGCAGAATAGTGTCCATTGTATCCATTAGGTAGGTTTTCAACATTTCCTCTCCCCTCCCCCAGTTGACTTCCATTGAGTTATACTTCCCTGTGTGCACATATGTGTTCATTGGTTAGTTCCAATTTAATAGTGAATACATGTGGTGCACCAGCTTTCTAAATGCTCCCCCTGCTTCTGTTTTTGCCCCTGGTTCTTCCTCTCTCCTAAGTCTACAGCTCCTTAGCAGCTGGAGTTTTCCTCTTAATACCTAAGGGGAAGATACATACTTCTCTGCTCAAAAACCTCCAGTGGCTTTCCATCTTGCTCAGAAGCAGAGCTCAGGTTCTTGGCTGCCTAGAAGACCTTGTAGGAGCTGGCCCCTGCCCCCTCTCTACCCTCATCTCCAGGTTGCTCCTCCTTGTTGACCCGATATAACCATATCAGCCTTCATTATGGTCTTTGAACATGCTATTCACATGACTGCTCAAGACTTTTGTATTTGCTGTCATCTGTCTGCCTGGGATTCTCTTTCCTTAAATGTCTACATGACTTTCTCTCACATGTTTTCAAGGCCTTGCAGAAATGTCAGTGTTGTATAGGCCTTGCCTGGCTACCCTGCATAAATAGGAACAAGCCTCTGCTCTAGCCCAGCATCTTCTCTCCCGCTTAGCTTGCTTATCCTCATCTGACATACTATAAATTCACTTCTTTATTTGCCCCATCCATTTAGGTTTTACAGTCCATAATGGTAAGTCTTCATCTGTTTTGTCTACTTTGGAACAG
>CAUYRT010041542.1:0-50109 GCA_963574885.1 Lepilemur ruficaudatus
GTAGTCCCAGCCACTTGGGAGGCTGAGGCAGAAGGATTGCTTGAGCCCAGGAGTTTGAGGTTGCTGTGAGCTAAGCTGACGCCAGGGCACTCACTCTAGCCCGGGCAACAGAGTAAGACTCTGTCTCAAAAAAAAAAAAAAAGAAAAAAGAAAAAAGAATATTAAAGACTCCAAAAGCTTTTGTTTGAGTTATATCTATGCACGGTGACAAGAGTGGCATTGTTTGACATTTCTGCAAATCCCTTTCCTGTCTGGCTTTATAGAAGACAGCTTGATTCTCCTATTTCCTTCTGCATTTAGTCTGTTGTGGGTCACATGTCACGTGTCCTCTGGAACACCCCACCATACACCTGTGGAGAATGAGAATGAGCATTTTCACATTATTATGAAAATAGTTTTGACCTCTCAAACCTCCTGAAAAGATCTCCCTTGTCTATGCTTTGAGAACTGCTGGCTTAATCTCTAAACTTTCTCATGGCTTACATCTTAGATTTCAAATTCAGGATGTAACTGTCATGCAACTGATTTACATGACAGGTCACTTTGACATCTTTACTGTCAGCCTAAAAATGTGGTTCCATCCTTCAGAATTATTCTGTTCTCTGGGCCCTATTCTCCCTTCTTTGAGGTATAACTGCTTAGAAAAAGTTCTGCTTAAGAATCTGGAAACCTAGTTCTGCCACTAACTAGCTGTATGACTTTGGACAGGTTAGGGACCTTGGATAGGTCCATTGGCCTCTCTGAGCCTTAGTTCTGTCCTTGCTAAATGGATACTTGCTTAACTTATAAGACTACGTAAAGATCAAATTGGATGGTACACATGAAAATGCATATAACACATACATGTAAAAGAATATGCTTTGGGTTGCTAGTAACAGAAAATCTAACTCAAATAGATTCATTTAACTGAAAAGTCTAGAAGGGGTTCAGATGCCAGGCATGGTTTGACCAAGAGATTCCTGATGGAGTCCGGGCTGTGATTCATGTTTTCCGCCAAACTCTCAGCTCCACTTCGTGTGGCTTTAGTCTTAGCTATTCCCCTCCTGCTAGTGACAGTGGCCACTGACCTTCCTGCCCCACCCGCTTACACCACACCACCCAAGGTAAGAGAAAGCATCAACTCCAGAAGCTCCCATGAAAGAAAAACGTTCTCAGCAAACATTTCCTCTTTGCTCCAAACTGGGTCAAGTGCCCATCCTGAACCAATCTCCCAGGTCTGGGTAATAAAATAAGCTGAAAAGCTAATCAAAGGGCAACCTGGAGCTCAGGGTAGGATGACTCACTCAAATTTTGAGTTCTGTTAAGAAATAAGAAGGTAGGAATGGTTGTTTGGAAGGCAATCAATGAATGTCCAATATAACCTCACAAATCTGTATTTGTTGACCAAGAAAGATGATCACAATATACCATCCAGTAAAAAATGAGATTAAAGAAGAGTGTGTCTACTAAGATCCCCATCTTACGAAATGCGTGTGTATACATATACACATATGTGTGTGCGTATATACACACGTTTGTATATATACATATATATTGTATCTACATAGTGGTAATGGCTGAGAGGTAAGATTATGGAGAACTATGCACTTTTGTTTGTTGTTTGTTTTTGCATCTCTGCCTTCTATATGATAAAAAGTGTAGTACTTTATGTAAATTTTCAATACGGAAGAAGTCTGAGATACGATGTGAAGCATGATCACAAGCCATCCCATTTCCCACTCCTAGCACCCTCTGGCCTTCCGTCCTAGGAACTGAGGCTGATCCCACCCACCATCCTTCAGGTCACCTACTGGAACCCTAGGCAAAGGATTGATCCAGGCTCAAGAAACATTTTGCATCAACATCCCTAAAGAATCACAAAAGCAGGATCTCTTGCTCAGAATAGAAAGCAGTCTATTTTCATTCATATGCAATTCTAATTTCACTGGTTCTCTTCCCCCTCTCCCCAAGCTCACCACCAGCTCCCATGACCTCATCATGATATTTAGAATAATAGTCTTTTCCCACAGGTCATCAGCTTCTAAAATAAATATATTTCCATCAACGGAAGCTGCAGAGTCACCGAAATTATTATACCTCGGTTCAGAGTCACAGGCTCATTAAAGACTGATTATTGTGCCTTCCAAAAAGAATGGCAGTGGAAGAAGCAGATGATTCTCTTTTATTTAACTAGGGAAAGAGACGCAGAGGCAGATTAACGTAAAAGTCAGCCTTTGGAAGATGCAGCTGAGACAGCTAGAAGGCAAGAAAATGAGGAAACAAACAAACAAAATAACTATAGTTTTAATAAGCGTTTCAGTGGCCCCTGAATTTCCCTGGGAGAAGCCACTGTCAATGAGGCAGTTTGGTCAGAGGGAAGAAAACTTAGGAATCGAGGAAGGAATTCTAGATCCCATTCTGCACTTGCCTGCAGGCGGGACTCAGTCTACCTCTCTGGGCTCTTGAGATAAGGTAAAGTCAGGGATAGCAAATGATGACCTCATCCACTGCCCCTTCCTTCCTCTTCCTGGCCACCACGCATCCACACCAGCACCTTTCCCAGTGAGCCCAGATGTGGCCTGAGAATCAATACTGTGCTCCAAGCAGCCACTCTCCGTATCAAAATGAGCAAAGGGAGCTGTCTACTGTCCTTAAGCTAAAGGTTTCTGAAATGCCCATAAAATCCTGACATTTTGATTTCCCTTTGCTGACCCAGGCCTACTTCACTTTGCTAAATGCGCATAGCTGGCATTTAACAATCACTCATAACATTATTAACATCATTTATAAAAGCAGCTGGTAGTTATGATGATATGCTTACTATTGAGAGCAGATTGAAACATCAGTGGTACGTCCAACCTTAAACGTTGGAGGGACCATCACATGCAAGAGGCATGTCAGTATAATCTGTCCGACCCCAAGACACAGGATGGGGACCACTGGATGCAAGTTTCAGGAAGTCTGGCGGTGGCGTTTGCAGGTAAAGTGGGCTCCACCACTTCCAGGGGAAGCTGTAGAACACGGGTCACAAGGCCAAACACCTGCAAGGGCCAGGCAGGTAGTGTAGTGTCGTTAGGATGTTGGCAGGGTGCGGTGAGGCCTGTGGTGTAACCAGGGAGCACACGTCCAGTCTGAAGCAGGCAGGTCCATACAACGCAGCCCATTTATCTCCTCCCTGCCTTCCCCGCTCTCCAACCGCCTGGCCTTCTGCACACAAGCCTCCCTCCTGTTGTTTTCTCGCCAAGCAACTAGTGGTGTCTGTCTGCACGGAGGCATGTGCAAATAATGAGAAGACGGTTTAAGTGGCATAAATGAGGCATCATGGGAATGCAGAGCAAAGAGAGGAGGCTTTGGTGTAATGGGATTGATGGGGACTTCCCATAGAACAAGGCACTGGGGTCTGAAAGGGGGCTGGAGTCTAATGTGCAGAGTTAAAAAAGAAGGGCACTCCATGCAGAAACCAGCAAGAGCGAAGGCAGTGGGGTAGGAAAATATTGCCGCAGAGGGAACACGAAGAAGAAAAAGATAAAGTGGAAACATGTCCCGACAGATCACAAAGATTCTCAGATGCTTTGCAGAGGAACTTGGGCTTTATGATTCAGGTTAGGGCTGCTTCCATGTTCCCAGCAACTCAGCTTGCTCAGAACGACCCTCCTGGCCTCTTGCCCCGTCCGGTACTCACGCCTGCCCGGGGGAGGGGCATGGGCAATAGGCACAACTCATCTGATTGACGGGTTTGGGAGGGGAACGGGTGGGAGTGGTTCAGCCCCTGGGGAGCCGCCTGTGTTCTGTGCTGCTTGCAGCCAACCATGGCATCAAAGGAAAGGTCCTCCCGTGGTGAAACGCATGGTGGTCTCACTCTGCAACCAGAGAAGTCTGTCTAATTCAGGGGTGGAAGTAGTCAAAGTCCTGCTTGGCCACTACACCTAAAAGCTGCATTCTCCAAATGGCCTAATCAAGAATAAAGGTGACAGTGGCCTGTCCTAGTATTGGTATTTCCCAACCATCCTTATTAACAAAACCTGCAGTTTTATTTAGAGCAGAAATGTGCCTCCCAAAAAGGATTATATTCCCCAGGCTCTGTTGCAGGTAGTTGCAGCCATGTTACTAAGTACTGGCCAATGAAAATATAAGCAGAAGTGTGGTAGCAGATTCTGGGAAACTTCCTTAAAAGGCAGCTGGCATGGGCTCTTTTTTCCATCATGTTTCACCTCTTCTTCTAAACTTCTGCTTAGAATATGGATGTGATGGCTGGAGCTCTAGCTGCTATCTTGGATCGTGAGTACAAGGATCATACCCTTAGCCTAACGGAGCTAAAAGCTGCAGGGCATCTGAGTCACTGATTGCCATGGAACCACCACATGGTAAAAAAAAAAAGAAATAAAGCCCTATATTATTCAAGCCTCTATTATTTTTGGTTTTCAGTTACCTTCTGCTGAACCTAATGCTAACTGATACAAAAGGAATATGAACCAAAATGTATCTTAATCACACCACTCCTTGCATTGGGTGTAGTCAGATTATGCACACAGGGACACAAAGAGATGTAAAGGTCATTAGAAACCAAGAAGGTGGGAGGCAGGAGGGTGGGTGTGGGATAAAAACTTACCTCCTAGGTACAATGAACACTATTCTGGTGACAGGCACACTGAAAGTTCTGACTTAAGCATTATACAAGCTGTCCACACAACAAAAACATTTGTACCCCCTTAATAGTTCAAAATTTAAAAAAAAGAAAAAATTGAGGACCCATAATGTGCCAGGCACTGGGGACAGAATAAGGAACAAAGCAGATGAGGTCCTGCCCTCTTATTGCTAATAATCTATTGGAGGATATAGATGATTATTAATTAAAGAATAAAATAATCACAAACTGTAACAAGAGCAATAAAGGAAACGAATATGATGCTGAGATAAGGAATGGGGGAAGTGGTGGTGATCAGAAGACCTACAGTGGACAGATTGTCAGAGAAGCCTCCAGAAAGGTGATATTTAAACAGAGGCCTGAAGCCATGTGAAATGGGGGTGGAGGAAGAAGCTTTACAGATAGAGGGTATGGCATGTGCAAAGGCCCTGAGGCAGGAAAACCCTGGTCAGAAAAAGAAGCTGAAAGCAGAACAGGGTAGCCGGGCCACCGATGGAGCAAAAACAATAGATAATTCTCACAGGAACTGACCTATTGACAAGGAACAAATCCATTTGGACATGTACCGTGCTAGCCCTCATGTTAAACATTTACATCTCATATGAAATAACTTTCTGAGTATTAAATATATCGGATACCTCTGTGATGCCAAATGGCATATGTTCATGGCCAGAAGGAAGGGGCAAGCAAGCTTTCATACATCGTACAGCTGAGGGAGGTGGTGGTGGAAAAACAGATGGTTTTCCTGTTTGGAAATAAACTTCAAGGAGAGAAGAATATGTCCTTTGAGTTTATTCCTGAGTCCACAAAGCTCTGCTTTCTTAGCCAAACACACCACACCCTGGGAACTTTCAGATACCAAATATTAGCATCTTTCAAGAATTTCCACTGCGAATGCAGTGCTCAGTGGTAGCTTGTCAGGATGGAAGGGAAGTCAAAATTTTTAACAAAAGAAAAAAGAAAGTTAGTTGCAATGCCAAGGAGAAGGCAGTTTCTCTAAACCAAAGCAGCTGATATGACCTAGAGCAGAGAATTAAGCAAAGGTTCCTTTTAAAAGCAAGTCGATGCTCCCAAAGCATTGGTTCTCAACTCCACTGAGGTTAGGACCACTGGGGCCCTGGCTTCAAATATAGACAAGGGGCCTGTCCCCAAAGATTTGGGTTCAACAAGCTGGGGATAGGGCCCAGGGATCCGCCTGTTTAACAAGCGCCAGGCGTTTCTGCGGTGGCTGAGACACACTGCCTGGCACAGGCTGGCAGAGTGGAGTGGGAACGGGGCTAGAAGAAGGGAAGAGGTCTAGGACTCGCTGGGCCTGCACAGCCCTGAGCTGCATGCATGTGGGGCTTCCTGCAGACACCGTTAACTCCTCGCCTGCTCCCAGTCTCCTGGCAAAACCCCAGCCCTGAATAAATTCCGCTTCCTACGACCCCAAGCCGCTCCCTGTGGCTAGAAAATCGACACAGACAAAGCTGACTAGTCTCACTTTACCTTCAGGCCACAGATCTCAAATCCCCATTGACGATCCGACTAAAACCAACACCTCCACCCATGCAGGGAGCACCATTGCTGCTCTCCTCCTCGGGACTTTGCTGATATATTTCTCCCCACCCTCTTCTACATGAGCCGCTTCTCCTTCTTCACCCGATCATTACTCAGGCCTAAGAACTCCCCGGAATGTCCCCCATCGCCTTGGTACCCACATCTGCCTGGCTGCCATGCTCGTTCCTGGGTCTCCCCTAGCACAAGCCTCCTTGAAACAACTGTCTATACTTGTCACCTTGTATCCATCCCCCACACGTGGTCTTTGTCATCCTCTTCAGCCAGGCTTGCCATCCTCCTCTCTACCGAAACATCTCCCCCTGAGGTCCCCAACCACCTCATGTCACCAACCCAATGGGTCATCAAGGTGTCACCCCCTTAATTCTTGCTTGTGCCACTCGCAGCATGTGGCGCAGTTGGTCACCCCCCTTCTTGAAACGTTTTCATCACTAGGCATCTAGGACCACAACTCCCCCTGGTTTTTCTGTCAACTCCAACTTTGGACCTTCTCAGTTTCTCCACCTCCACGTCCTTCTGACCCCTGATGCTGGGCCCTGGGCCCCACCGAGCCCTCTTCTCTCTAATTCTACCCTCACTCTCCTGACCTCACCCAGCCCTGTGGCCTTAGATACCAGCCACTGACCTGCCCCAGCATTTCCTCTGAACTCCAGATGTCTACCTTCTCACCCAACATTGTGCTCCCCAGTAAACATCTTTTAGAGGTCTCGAACTTAATATATCCAAAGCAGAATTCTTGATTTCCCTCTCGACTCCCATAGAAAAAAATATGCTCCTCCCCTGGGCTTTCCACTGTAGCCAAAGGCACCCCGTCCACCCAGAGTCTCAGGCAAGATCTGTGTCACCCTTGCCACATTCTTTGTCCCTCACATTTCACCTCCAATCCATCAGCAGTTCGATAACATCAGAATGTATCCCACACCTGATGACTTTTCACCACCTCCACCGAACCCCGTAGCCCATCATCCCCACCCTGGACAACCCCGGGGGCTTCTCGCCTTCCCTCCCCATCGCCACCCTTGCCCTGGTCCCATGGTGTGTGCCCACGACAGCCAGCAGGTCCTCTCCGTCATTAAATCACATCCCGTCATTCTCTTATCACCTTGGAATAAAACCAAGAGCCCTTCGCAGGAACGAGGATGCCCCACCCAAGCCCAGCCTGCCTGTCACCCTCGCTGCTCCAGCTGGCCGCTGTCCTGTCTGCCCTTCACACAGGCCCCCAAAGATGCCTACGTCGTAAACCCTGGAGGAGCCTGAGACTGCATTCCCTCATCCAGCACAGGGGACTTTGCCGGTGTGATGCAGTGAAGGACCGTGAGAGAGATGAGGAGATCATCCCGGACTATCCGAATCTGCCCAATGTGGTCACAAGGGTCTTTATGGGAGGGAGGCAGGAGGGTCAGAGGCAGAGAAGGGGATGTGACAATGACAGCAGGGGTCTGAGTGGTGTGAGGAAGGGAAGAGCCAAGGAACACGGGCAGCTCCTGGAAGCTGTAAAAGGCAAGAAACAGGTTCTGCCCTCGAGAAAAGGAACATTGCTCTGCCAACACCTTGATTTCAACCCAGTGAGACCCGGGTCAGACTGCCGACCTCAGAACTGTAAGCAGATACCTTTGTGATGCTCTAAGCCACTCTGTCCATGCTAACTTGTTACATGAATGACAGGAAACTAATATACTGAAGTTATATTACATATTATTTGTTTAGTATCTGTCTTTCCTCAAAGGTTGTAAATTCCATGGGGGCAGAGACTTAGCTTGTTTTTCGAAGCATTCCTAGCACCTGAAATATTCTCCGGAAGTTTCTATAATATTAATATTTATTGAATGAGTGCACAACCACTCTGGATTGGTTTTTCTTTTTAGTGATGACAGAGAAAGAAGGAATTGGAGCTTGGGATTAGAAGCCAGTAAGGGAGCCCACAGCCGCCCAGTGTACCAAGACCACACTCTAAGTCACGCAGGCCGGAATTCATGAGGATTTTCTTTCATCTCTGGGTTCAGATGACTCCACAGTCTTTTTGCCCCCTGCCCCTGTCACATCTGAGCTCATTAAATCCCTCTGACGCCATTGCAGCCTCCCACATCACGCTGATTCTCCAGCACCATCCTCATCACCATATGTACGTACACAGGTCACTGCTGGCTAAATGAGTAGGTACGAACTAAGAATTTTAAGTAGCTTTGGCAACACCCAAGGATGTTAAAATCAAATGCTTTCTCTCTCTTTTTTTGGTTTTTGGTTTTTGGTTTTTGTTTTTTGGGTTTTTTTTTTTGCTTTTACTGCTCTTTCCACTTCTGGTATAAGTGGAGACCTTTCCAGAAGCATTTAGGAGAAATGGCTCCAGCTCTGTGCTCAGTTTTCTGCCATTTGCAATGTGTTTCTTGCTCATGAGGCTCACGATGGCATTTAGCTCCTCCACTGACACATCTGAGATATAAATAAGCGAATAATGTTGCAACTCTGCAACTCACCACCTGGAAATCATAGACTCCAACCTCGTGGCACATATTGTAGCTATCTATCAAAGACTCTTGTTTGCGAGTTATAGATAAACTTCCTCAAACTGTCCTACCACAAAATGAATGTCCTGGCTCATGTGACCGATTGGCCCTGCAGGAGTATTGACTTCAGGCATGATTTGATTGTCACCGAGACCTGGTCTTTCTTCATCTCTTGACTCTGTCCCCTCCATGATCTCTCCATGCTGATGCTCTTTGTGACGTCAAGAGGGTTACTCTCTCCTGACCTACAGCCTTCCTGCTTCAAACCCAGTGGAAAAGAGAGGCTTGCTTTTGCTCACCAGTTCTTTTTGGCCAGAATTGGGTCACATGCCCATTCTTCCCCACTCCCTGCAGCCAGAAGGATGCCATGCCAGACCTGGATCCCACAATCCCACCCCTGAAGCCCAGGGCGCAGTCACCATTGCCTCATTTGAGCCACATGCATTGTGAGTGGAGTTCTTGGCAGGTACAGTCACCAAAAGAAGGAGGGTTGTTGGATGCTTGCAGACAAAACAAAAGATGAGCTTTCCCTGTGAACATCTCATTCAATTTCTGCTAGGTCACTTCAAGAGACAGGGAACTCACTACCTTGTGAAGGCTATCTATTCCATTTTTTGTGCTAAATTGTCGGAAAAATCTTCTTCTCATCAGGTCATGTAAAACTTCCACGAACTGTCGCTGACTCTGTTCTCAGAACAATATAGAGGGAATGTCTCCTGACACATGACAGCTCTTTAGATATGCAATGACAGCTTTCATAATTCTCCCAAGTTTTCATTCTACAGATAAACATTCTCATTATCTCAACCGTTCTAATGACACTTCACCCTCCTTTTTATGAGCTCTGACTTGTCGATATCCCTCTCAAATTAAAGCAGAACCATCACATCCATCAATCCCAACACTGTAGAGTCATATCTTATGTAGAAAGTGACTCTAAAATCAGCACGCAGAGCAAAAACTGAGTATTGCCTAAATTACTCTCGAAAAGAGGTGGCTTTGGAGAACAGCATTTTCACCTCTCAAGAAATCCAACAACTGCAAGTTTTCTCCCATGCTAGAACAGATCACTGATCTCGGCTGCATCGCACAATTATAAGCTTGCATTTATGGAGCCACTCCCACTTTAAACATGGCATTAAAATACATATCTATCGACTTACTCAGCCTAAGAGCTGGGATTTGTTAATCTGCTATTACCTTTGCTAATTCTGTCTCCTTTGTGTCTCTCTACCTCCTAGTACTTGCCTGTGTTGAGTCTGATTCTGCTGTAGATAGATACATGGCAGCCCACTAAATAGTCAAAGACGGTTTTCATAATTCTCCCAAGCTTTCCCTCTACAGGCAAAACATTCTCATTCCCTCAACTGCCCTGATGGCATATCACCCTCCTTTTTATGAACTCTGACCTGTCAATGTCCCTTCCCAGGTTAGTGCCAGGGACAGATCTGATCAACTATGGTTCAACCCAGGCGTTGCTGAAAGTATGGACCAGATGGGGAGAGCCTGAATGCGAAGCCCTGGGGCAACCCATCCTCCTCTTCACTTTTACTAGACAGATACAGTTGGTCACCCAGCAAAAAAAAAAAAAAAAAAGAAACATCCTCATCACGTATCTCAGCCAAAAGAGATGCTACCAAGTTTCTGCTGAAACCCAGACTCACAGTATGTGACATCCCCCAGAGCCACCAAACTCACAGGCCCTAGAACCAACTAAGTTCGATCTGGCCTGACTCCTACAGAAACAAATTGAATCACACAAACCACTCCTTAATTCAATCACTCATCACTGTCTGTGAAAAAATCCATTCTAGAAATTTGCTACCAACTGCCAACAAGTGGAAGCCTGTTATCTCTCTTTCATTAAGTTCCATGGAAAATCATTCTTCCAAAGTTGTAGATCAGGGTTGGATTCGGTAGAGGAGAAAATCAGGAATGCTGAGGCTGGAGCTGAAGGAACATAAATATCATCTAGTCTGTGCTAGGTTGTGTCTGTGATCCCAGTGATTCCCCGTAAAAGGATGGGGCATCTTCACGGTTGTCATGTGACTTTCAGTGCCCTACCACGGGAAAAGTATGCATTTGGCCCTAAGTATCCATGAGTTTTGCACCCATTCATTCAACCAACTGCAGATTGAAAGTATTTGGGGGAGGGAAACAAGAAAGAACACAAGTTTTTAAAATACAGTATAACAGCTATTTACATAACATTTACATAGTACAGTCAAGCACCACATAATGACTACAACAGTGGTCCCATAAGATTATGATATTGCATTTTTACTGTACCTTTTCTATGTTTACATATATTTAGATACACAAATGCTTCTCAGTGTGTTACAATTGCCTACAGTATTCGGTACATAAACACCCTGTATGGGTTTGTAGCCTAGGAGCAATAGGCTATACCAGAGAGCCTAGGTGTGTAGAAGGCTGTACCATCTAGGTTTGTGTGAGTACACTCTATGATGTTCACATGACGAAATCACCTAACAAGTCACTTCTTAGAACATATCCCCATCATTAAGTGATGCGTGATTACATATAGTATTGTAGGTAATCTAGAGATGATTTAAAATCTATGGGAGGATGTGCATAAGTTATGTGCAATACTACACCATTTTACATAAGTGACTTGAGCATCCTCAGGAGTTTGGTATCCACAGGGGGTCCTGGATCCAATCCCCCGAGGCTACCGAGGGACGACTGTACTTCTCTGCCCTATTAATGGTGGGCTTGACCACATGGCTGGCTTTGGACACTGGGATGTAAGCAGACATGAAGTAGGCTCTGTTCAAGCAGAAGCCAAGAGCCGTCATGCAACTCAGCATCCTCCATCAAGGCTGCTCTTTCTACCTGGGCCCAGAATGAAGATTCCTTGTCATCAGTGCAGAGAGGCACCTGACCCATGTCCGTGGGTAACATGAGCAAGAAGTGGACCCTTGTTACTCTCAGCCATTGAGATTCAGGGCTCATTTGTTACCACTGCAAAGTTGACTGATACATAGTCCATCCTCGACCTTTGAACACAAGGCAATCAAAAACCCTGAAACTTGAGGTGATTAGCTAGTTAGTGTAGCTGTTTAGCGGTTATCAGCACAGCTTGAATTCAGGTCTCCTACTATTCAAATCATTCATTTACCTTTCAATAGATGCACATTGAAATTTTATCAAGGAATAAGGGATTAAAGCCCTTACAGTTAATGACAAAACCATCCTAATAACGGTTAGTATTGTTACCCTGCTGATATTAACAGGAGACCCCTAAGATAAGAGTTAAAGTATTATATGGGAATTTAGACATCCAGGTGTAACCCCAGCCACATCTTAAAGTCAGCAAAGTTAGTTTGGAAGATTTCAGTTCAATAGCCATCATGTCCCCACCACGGACTTGTCACTGCCACAGGTGCTGGGTGCTCAGGTGAAGTAAGGCCTAGGCCCCCTTTCCCCACAGTCAAACTTACCGTAAGCACAGTCTGTTGATCCCACGGTGTGACCTGAGGAAGACCTGTCTTGGAAAGTGCTCCTTTTAAAAAGATGGGAACACTGTACATTATTTTCCTTTTTCTCAAGAATTCATGATGAAGTTAGTTTAGTACAGCTCTAAGAAGGCCTATGGGAGAAAAATCTTCTCCACTTTGTTTTAGCCAATATTTCACCAGCTTGTTTGATCATGGAATCCCCATTTGGCATAACACTTCCTGCCCCCTGCAGAACTTGTGTTCCAAGGCACAGCCCTATGGAAGCAATACCCAACTCTGCTCCCACTCATACTTACCCCAGCGCTCCAATCAGGCCAGTCATAAGAGGGGTGCTACCAACCCCCCCCGCCCCTGCTTTCAAAATTGGCTAGACTTTGGGTCCTGCCTTCCTCTGGTCCCCTTCCTTCATTTCCACCAGAACAATTACTTCGTCTGGGCTCCTGGGATCCTGGAGGGGATTAGCTTGGTGTAGATCCAGCACCAGTCCTGGGGAAGTTAATCTCCCATTTCCTAGGAAGGAGCTTCCGGGAGCAGGCCAGGAGATGGGGCTATTTTGGTGCAGGCAGGTGGTAAATCACAGCGCGAAGACAGCTGCCCACTCCTCCTGCTGTTAGGCTGCCGTGTGAGATGTTCTCACTCTCTGCAGTCCTGCTGCTGCGCTTCTAGAATGTCACCCTAGCGGCAGTGCTGACACAGAGCTGGGGTGGGCACGTCGCCTGCGCAATGTACACAGCCTCCCTCGCTCACACTTCCCTTCTGTCCAGAGTTCCAAGAATCCAAAGGTCAAAGGAATTCGTGTTTAGAGCTCAGCTAGTCCAATACCCTCACTTTGCAGATGAGAAAACCGAGGCACCAAGAAGCTAAATGACATACCCCAAATCAGTAAACAGCAACAGTAGCCCAAGCTTGTGGGCCCCCAAATCCAGAATGTTTTCCCTTCTATAATAAAGTGTTAGTAAAAGCAGAGGGCTGGAAAGAAGCCATGCATGCACAAACCTCCATGGTGTGCATGTACACACATGCATAGGCATATTGTTTTAAAAAGTACAAATAGCATTGTACTTATGGTTCTATAACTTATTTTTGTTTTGTTTTTCGTTTAATAACATTTGACCCTCTCCCCTGTGGCTACAGCTAGAGCCACCTCCTTACAGAATCCTGGTCTCCCTGTTTCGGCTCTTGTCTTCCCATCACCTGTGCTGAGTATGGCAGTCAGAATAATCTTTTCAACATGTAAATCAGATCCTATTTCCTCCAGGCTTAAAAACCTTCGATGGCCTCCCATCACTCATGATAAAAGGCCAAACCGCCCAACCTGATGTCCAAGGCCTTAGATGACCTTGCTCTTCACTCTGCACCTGGCTTCCCCTCTGTGCTGCCACACGGGTTTATTTCAGTCCCTTAAAGGGACCAAGCTCCATTCCCTACCTCAGGGCCTTCCAGAATGTTCTTCCCTTTCACTGAAATCCCCCCATGCACGCACATACATGTACTCGTGTGCACGTATTTACGTGCATGCACGCTTACGTTCCCACGGGCATTCACACACACACATGTGCCTCTGCTAGTCTTGAAAGCTCGGCTCAAGCAGAACTTTCTGGTTTTCCTGCCCCAACTGCAGGTCCAACCCCGTTCCAGACTATATCAGATCTGTTAATACTCACTACTCCCCTTACAGCAGCAGCATTTTTTCTTTCAGTTTTTATCCCAGTATATATATATATGTAGGTATGTATTTATAAATATTTGCAGAATTACTTGGTGAATGTATGTGTCCCCATAGGACTGTAAGATCGGTGGAAGTGAGGGCCTGCTTTGTGTATCATTGTATCCTCTGCACTGAACCCAGTACCTAACAAATCATAGACACTCAACTAATCTTTACGAAATGGATGAATAAACATAAATGCCAGAGAAATAGAAGACATGTAAAAATGGTATAGGAAATATTGTCAAAGGAATAGAACCCCCTTTCCCTGAATGAATCTGTACCCTGGAATCAGGAGGGCAAGTATAAATTGCAGGCTTCAAACTCAAGTTTGAAAGAAATATCACCTTCTTTGTTCTTGGAAATTGATTTGTTTCCTACTCTGGGCACTCAATCTGCCAGGCTGGAGGTGGAGGGGTAGAGTCCTTATTGGAGCACCCCTGTTCCCTCCACCTCCCAGCCATGAAGAAGAACACAGGACAGTTGCGTGATGCTCTGGAAACAGGACAAGGGTCTCTAACCTCCTGCCTATCATGGAAACCACTGATTTCTTCCAGGTCCACATCTACAGTGACCCCTTGAAGCATGGTAGGCCTACTCTCTTCCCCATGCCCTGCGTGAGACCCAGAACTCACTGCCACCCAGATCCCCGGTCCCAGGGTCCTGCCTTCCTGGAACACCCGCTGCCATCCCCATGGAGTCTCTTTATCCCCTTAGGCAGCTGCCACAGAAAGGTGCATAGTTCCCCGTGGCCAGAGAGACCTCCACTCCAAGCAGAACGCATCGCTCTTTGAGACTTTGCCCAGGAGACACATCCCCGGGCCCCTGCTCCTTCCTGCCCCCTCCCCAGACCTCTCTTCTTTTCCATTCCAGAGGACAGTGGCTCATTGCGTCCCCCTTCTCCTCCTCCCAGGACACCAAAGAGTATCTCTTCACAAGATGCAGGGGAACCGTGGGCTGCAGGCTGCTTCTGCTGACAAGAATCCCTGAAGCAAGAAGCCCAAGCTACCTGCTTACGATGGGGAGGAAGAAGAGAATTGAGGGAGCTCAAAGACACGTTAATATTCCAGGACATTACAATTATTGCCACACAAGTCATTTTGATGACTTATACGCCCCCACTTCCTGCCTGTGCCAGCTGCCATTAACAAGAAGGTTCCCAGGGCAGTGGGAAGGAATGAGGACCAGGGGGAAGAGAGGAACCTGAAGAGGGCCATGGGCGGATGAAAAAGATTGAGAGCCCAGAGCTGGGGCATCTGGAAGCTTCACCAGGACACTCTTCCCTCCTCAGTCCCAGTTGCCCTGCCCCCTCCCTGCCTCTGTTGCTGCAAAGCACTCTCCTGAGACTTTGATGGCAGAAACTCTTACACTCCGTGGGAGCTCAGTTGGGTTTGGTCTGGGAGCGACGAGAATGGCAGGACTCAAGAATGGGACTCTTGCAAAGGGCGGTGGTGAGTGGTGGGTGAAACTGGCCCTCCCAGTATCGGACTCCTAGGAGAGGTGGCCACAGGCCCAGTCCTCCACGACTCATCAACCAGACGGACCACTTCTCCCCCCATGGGACAGAGAGGAGGGTCTTTGCACACCCAAATTACACAAACGTGGTAAGCAATGGCCTCTCGCCACTTAGAAGCCAAGGCAAGGGGTGGACTGTGAGCCCATGGCCTGAAAATAAAAGTCAGTCATACCCTGTCACATCTGGGCATCCTCGTGCAGAAAGCTCTCACCTGAGCTCAGCTGTTATCTCCGGCAGCTCCAGCCCTCCCTGGAAGAGCTTCCCAGCCCCCACTCCGGCACCAGTCCTTGAGTGAACTGCAGGACACTGGGATGACTTATTTTCTCAGCTGATACGTAGCAGCAGCCCCGCTGGCTCGTGCCTCAAAGGCAGAAATTCCTCCCCTAGTTTGTGGGCACTGGTTTGCCAAGGGGCTGGGGAGGGGACAGGCTCTGACCTCCCGCCGGGCCCTGCCTGGCACGTGGACCAGGACTCAGGCTGCTG
The DNA here is from genome assembly GCA_963574885.1 of Lepilemur ruficaudatus. NCBI lineage: Eukaryota > Metazoa > Chordata > Mammalia > Primates > Lepilemuridae > Lepilemur > Lepilemur ruficaudatus. Next base: position 15,875 of record CAUYRT010041542.1, read on the forward strand.
TCAGTGGAGCCACTGACTACACGGGACCTGGCGAGCTCAGCCCACAGTGTAACCATGAGCAGGCTATCTCCTTACCGCAGGCCGTCCTTGGCCGGAAACCTCTACCTGGATCCGGTGGTGATAGCCGGGTCATTGTGAGGGCCTTACCTCCCCTTGTCCTAGACAGAGATAAGAACCCTAGAGGACTACATAACAACAGCCGTGTCAGCCTTCAATGAATGCCCTGGCTTTTTATGAACAAATATTAACTGTTTGGCATTCTGGAACTATTTGGGGTTCAGTGGAGGATGCAAAAGTAGTTTTGGATACTGTGTGTGTGATCACAGGCGGGGTGAAGAAACCAAACTAATGCAATGAGCTGTGTTCATTCAATGAGCATTTACTGAGCGCCCACTCTGTGCTAGTCACTGTGCCGAGACAGCAGATGTGACCAAGAAACCCCTGCCTGCCTCGAGGTTACGCCCATGAGCACAGCAAGAAATTAATGCATAATTTACAATAAAGTATAATGGGTGGTAGTGAGTGCTGAGGAATGCAAAAAGAGAAGATCTTTCACTGGAACATGCTGTTCAAGAAAAGGCTTCCTGGGGAAGGCAGAAGGGAGGGGAGAGAACACAGAGGCCCACGCCACAAAGACTGGGAGGGCAGACCACGCCTAGACAGACCAGCTGAGAAGCTAGTGCAGAATTTGAGGTGTGACCAGCTCCTCGCATTCAGATCCCAGCCCAAATATTTGCTGTTGCTTGATCTTGGATGACTTTCTCACTTGGAGCCTCGGTTTTACCATCTGTCATAAGATGGTGGTAACTCTGATGCCTATCTCATAGGGTGGCTGGGAGGGTGAAGCGAATTAATCAATACAAGGAAAGCTCTTACTTAGCAGAATAACTCCTCAGTATGTAACCACTAATATTATTGTTATCACAAGAGCTTAGCTGAGGCTGGAACCAGGGAAATCATAACAAAAGCTTCAATCCAAGTCATCCTAATGGAACCAAGTCACGGGACTTGGTGACAGGCTGTGTCCAGGTAATTGAGGAGTAAGAACGAACTATGATTCTCCGGCTGTTGATGAGCAGAGTGAAAACCACAACGAACCCTGAATTAGGACATTTGAAGACCTGGGCTTGACTCCTGGCCCTGACATTTGGTAGCAGGGTAACACTGGAAAATCACTTGAGGCTCTGAGCCTCAGTGTTCACATCTGTCAAATGGAGATAACATCGGCTGCTCTGCCTCCTGCTCAGGGTGCAAAGCAAAGCAAGCAAAAAAGTGAGTGTGAAGGCCCTTTAGTCACATTGTAAAGTGCTGCCATCATGTGAATTATTGTTATCCTAAAAGTTCTAACTTGGAAAACCAAAAGCACCTCCTTTGGACTGAATCTCCAATGCAAGAAAAAGATTCTAAACGTATTTTTTTCTTCTGTTATTTGCTTTTAAAAGTTCTAAGGCTGTGCTTCTCAAACTTGATGTGCCTAAAAAGCACCTTAGGATCTTGGTAAAATGCACAGTCTGATTGAGGAGGTCAGGAGAGGAGCCTGGGTTTCTCAATGCCAAACAGGCTCACAGGTGAGCAGTTCACTGGTGCTGCTGGGCCATGGAACACACTTTGAGTACCAGGGTTCTCTAGACGACCATGCAGACAAAGTAGTCACATTCCTCAGGGTGAGCTGACAGGGCAGACTAAGCAGAGAGGTGGGACCCTGCGACAGTGTTCATTCAGGATTCACAGCTGTCAGGCGTGACCAACTGCCACTCCTTCATTAACAGTCACTCTATGGCCCTTGCTGAGCACCAAGCAGCACTCTACATACTTGGCAAATATTTGCTCATATAATCCCTGCAACATCCCTATCTGACATTACTATTATCTGATATATTATTGTCTCTATTTTATAGATTAAAAAAAAAAAAGCTAAGGCCCAGAGAGGTTAAATTGTTTGCCGAAGGTCACACAGCACACAATCCTTTTACCCCCAACTCCGGAGCCGAGCCCAGAGCAGAGGATAACAAAACATGGCACATTCCGGCACCAGCTACCCCTCCACACCACAGAGCAGAGGATCAGCTGCTGACACAGCATCTGTTCCTGAAGGCTGGTTAGAACTGAGTCATTCGATGGCAGCGGCCTAGAGAAACAGTCCCAGATCTGCCCCGGTTCCTGTCCCAGCGTTCCTGTCCCTTCCATTCTGCGAGCTGTCTAGGATCTGTCCAATAAACCCCTTCCTTCTGCATATCACAGGGTTTAAAAGCTTTGGCTCTGAAGCCAGACTGCCTGGCTTCGGATCTTGGCTTCACCACTTAAGTGTTCCAGGGCTCAGTTTTCTCATTTGTAACGTAGGGATAATAATAGTACTGACTCCATAGTGTTGTTAGAGAGGATTAGACGTGATAATGCATGTTGAGCACCAAGCCCAGTGCCCAATACACAGCGTGGGCTCCATAGCTGCTCCTGGTGTGATAGTCAAGGTAAAAATGAGAACAGGCCCGCAGCCCCTGTAGTGTGAAATCAGCCACCGCACCCCAGCCACTGGACCGCCTCCTCAGATGCGTTGAGAGGCCACCAGGCTGTGAGGATTGGGCAGTGTGAACGACTCGTACTTCTGGCAGGAAGTTCCAGGCCATTGCACCTGCCAGGGATGTTTGACACTGCTCCTCTTAGAAAACGGGGAATGTGTCACATTTATGGGGACCCTTTATGGCCCATCAGGGAAGCGCTTTGCACAAATGTTTGGATCCACAGTTCATGACTCTGGCCCCAGGCCTGCTATGAGTCAGCCTTGCAGTCCCATCTCGGCCCCACACTCGCTCCAGAGATGGTCCTGAGGCTGCGGTTTCCGTCCTGCCAGCCTCCCTCCCCTGCTTCCTCCACTCCTACCTGCTGTCACTAGCTGCCACCCTGAGTCCCCCCAAACCCAGGATGAGAAAGAGAGATGTGGAGTGACGTGAATGACAATTGCCACGCTGGCCCTCCAGGATTTGTTAACTGCTATTAAAAGATACTCCGAGTCATTATTGCGACATTATGAGAACTTAGCTGATTACAGCTAATCTCAGACTCCCTTTGTGTTCCTAATGGAGGGGAGCGGCCTCGTGTGAAAAATCCCATTTTGTGTCTTTCCTCTGAAATTTAGTTCAAGAAAAATAACTAGGGGCAAGATGTGATATTTAGCAATTGAAAATGAGCAAGATAAGGGTTTAAGTACAGAACAAGTAAATCACAAAATAGAACTTTGCGCGGCCAGGCAGGCATTAGACAACAGACCACAGCAGGAGGTAGGGGCTAGAGGGCTTTGAGTCACTTGGTGAGCAAATTAGTCCCTCGAGACCCTCTTTCCCCACCACTGAATACATCCATGAGAAGCTCTCTTTGAGAGTGTTTTTTAACACCCTCTGACACACGATAACCTCCCCTTTTGAACAAAGACAGAACAGATCCACACCAATAGGCAATGTAGCACGGTCTGCCTGGGTTAAAATCCCGGCTAAGGCACCCAGGGACTCTATGACCTTGGGGAAGTTACTAAACCTCTCTGCGGCTCAATTTCTTCATCTGTGAAATGGGGTTAATAATAGTCCTGTTCTCACAGAGTTACCGTGAGAATTAAATGAGTAACTTCACAGGAAGCAGCCTTGGCACCCAATTGATGTGACCAAACCTGATATGGCAGCTGATGGTATCCCACTGGAATACAATAGCTTTGTGCTTATTGCTCTTATTTTTAAGGTTACCTTCTGCTTGGGGGACATGACACTGGTTTTCCATCTTTAATAGCAATATAAAATATATTTGTGAAAGAGACGCACTTAAAAGTCACCCAAAAATAATATATTGGGAATAGAACAGATAATATGAGGTTGTGGCAAAATTCGTGAAAGTAGGTACTTGAATGACTGAATTTTGGGAAGCCAGATCTAGTTTAATCCACTCATTTAACAAGTGAAGACCTGAGGCCCAGAGAATGAAAGTGACTTCCCCAAGGTCACACAGTAATCTAGCAGCAAAACGGTTCTAGAATTCAGAACCCAGCTTAGTGTGTCACCCACACACTGTATTCAGGTCATGAAGTTAATAAAGTCTTACGTAAGAACAAATTAAAAGGCACCCCTTGCAATGAATGGCCAGCCCTTTGAAGCCCTAGGCCTGGAGCTGTTATTATAGAAGTCCTCAGCTACAATGAGCCCCTTTGCTCACCAACAGAAAAAAAAAAAAAAAGGAAATAATATCATTTTCAGGGTTTTCAAAGAATTCGGGCAGGGCACAAAAACAACTCAGAACTCAGGACATTGTTTTCTTTGGAGCATATGAAAGATATGCCTTTGGGTTCCTAATTTTTTCTTTCATAAAAGCATATTCATGCTAAAGTAGAAAATACCATGATGACTTTTTCCTAAAAGCCAAATAGGCAGGCAAGAGAGCATTCGTCTCATTGGAGAACAAAGGATGAATTCATGTGGGCCGGTGTAACCACAGCGTGGCAAGAGTACATCGAGGAGATAAAGTCAGCCCAGTGGCAATTGGACAGCAAAAACCAAATTGCTGTCCAGCCCTGGCCTGAGTGGTTACTGGCTCCGAAACTGAACGCTGAATTCTCAATCTTCTTCGGTCTTTCTCGTTAGGAGGCAGGGCTGGGTGCTTTTTAATTTCAAAATTTCTTTAGGGACCGATTACTTTTGTGAATGTTCTAGAGACCAGGGAGTGGGCTTAATTCTGTTGGTAGGGAAGAATACCCACATCCACCCAGCCCCTGCTGCAGCGAGCAACACGGTGAGCTTCCCCACTTCGGAAGACGGTCTTGCTTCCCTTTAGGAAGACCAAACTCATGTCTTATGACTAGGATATGAGCAAAGAGGAAGGATTTGAGGTGAAACCAGAAAATGGGATCTACCTAGGAGTATGTTCTCCAGTGAACGTTGAGTACTCCTAGGCGTACCCCCAACCCACGACTCTCTGTGCAGGTCATGAACTCTCCAGCGGGCGTGCAAGGAATGGCAATGAAGTCTCCAGGGAAGTCTCCAGGGATACGCAGGGGATGGAATGAGGGGAGCAGGCCCTCTGGGGACTGTGGGGATGTGGAGAGTGAGTGCCTCTCTAAAGGGGCCACGGTAACTCCGCTGCAGTCACCTGCTGCCTTGTGACATAGGGTCCAGTATTGCAGATATTGCCGTCATCGAACAGAAGCCAGAAGCCTAGATTCTTGTAAATTGTTCTGATTTCTAAACGTCAGTGACTAATTCACTTTTCTCTAAAATTCAGTGTAGGCTCAACACAAGCATCAGAGTGCTGGCTTCAGCCTGCAGGCACCTCTGCTCCGTACCCTTCCCTAAGCTGCCTCGTTCCTTCCCGGGCTTCACATAGCAAGCATGAGCTATGACTCCCCAGTCCACACTGCAGCCTGGGCCCCAGCCGACCTCCACGTCTACACTTCTCAGCTCAGGCCTTGCTTCTGGTCCATGTGCACATGTGTGTGTGCATGTGTTTTGTTTCGTTTTGTTGATTTTTTTTTTTTTTGACCAACATTTAAGGCAATGATGAAGGAAGGAGAAGAACCTCGCTGACGGCATCCAACACAGCAGAGAGGTCAGGACGGCCCCTTCCTCTTCCTTTTTGCCCCAACCCTGAACACAATGCCTGGTGCACAGCAGGAGCTTAACAACTGTTTATGATCAAATGACAGAGTGAAGGAATGCATTGGAAGACAAATAAAGTCACTGTGTCATCTGTAAGGAATGATGACCAGGACCTGAAGCAGAAATTTTCAGCCACTGAATGGAATCAGGGATGGAGAACTGAGAGCTTATGAAGTCAAAGGTCAAAATAGGGGGAAAAGGAAGGTAGAGAATCTTACATCTCATAGCCTGAGTCAAAGTTGGGATGATGTATGATTTGGAGACAGAAAGCCTAGACTGGAATCATTGCTCTGGCAATGAGTAGCCACGAGATTTGGGGCAAGTCGTGGACTCCCATGGGTCTTGGTCTCTACATCTCTACACCTGGGAAGTGGGACTGGGATTACCTGGTTCCTGGAGGTGAATGGGGGGCTCACACGAGAGAGTGGATTTTCAAATGCTTCATAAACTGAAAAACACCCCAAAAGGGGGAGAGGGGGACAGGAGAGTCCAGCCACGTAGCGGATGATGAATCAGAAGGACGGAGCAAAGCCAACATGTTTCTTGGGCTGTCTGCAAAGACGGCTGCTGGCTTAGCCCTTGGCTTGAGTCACCCTGATTAACAGGTGCCTGGCCAGCCGGAAGTTTGGCTCTGACTAAACTGATTGGACGACCGAGTGGGGAGGAGCCCCTTAGCTTGGCCAGTGACTGGAGAAAGCTAAGACAGCAGCCAAAAGAGAAAACAACCTTCCCATCCCAGGCAAGGACAGCTGGATCATCTGTGAAACTCGCCGACAGCCTGTCTCCAAGGATACGTGTGTAACAATTCTTCCAGGGCCTCAGTATTGATGAAGAGGGCACACCAACGAACAAGCTCATTCAGGGTGTGAATTATTTATGTTCATAACGTGCAAGATTACACAGATCCATTAACAAAAATTACATCTGGCAACCATTTCTAAACAATTACAGTAATGGTGGTTTTCACCAGTGAGTAAGACAATAAAATAGAGCAGCCATCCTCTAGCCTGCTGAGTATCTCTCCTTGACCTAAGCAGCTGAAAGCTGTAATAGCTGTAATAGATAAATGGTTAAGATAAATGTGGGCTCTGGAAACAGACCTGGTTCAAGTCCTAGTTCTATCGCCTCGGGCCACTTAGTTAACCTCTCTGAGTCTGTTTCCTCAACTGTAAAATGGGAATAACAACAGCAGCTACTTTCAAGAGGGGTTGGTAGGATCATGACTTTTGCAAAAAGCTAAGTATGGCCCTTCTTCCAGAGAAAGCAGTCCAAAAATGATAGACAACATATCTACTTCTACAATTCCCTTGGAATTCTGTCTTAGATCTAGTCCCTTTCTCGCTGGGATCTGGAGGGTTCTAGCCTGTTAAATTAATTTAATTAAGACTTTTAGGACAGAGTGTTTATTTTCCTGGAGACAGAGAGCATCTTGAAGGTTCATAAGGAGACAAAGAAGACTCCAAATTTAAAAAGCTCTAGGCAACCCTGGAGTTCTTCAACCAGCATGGCTCCACTTTGATCTGTTTTGTTATACAGGAGCTGGGTCTACCATTTTGCTTGATGAAAGTAAAAAATAATTCAATTTCTTCATGGTACAAAAAGAGAAGCTGAGGCCCAAAGAGAAGTGACTTGCCCAAGGATATATTGTGAATATATACCACACATGGGACTGGCTTTTAAGTCTCCAAATGTTTGCTAAGCATAAATAATAATGTCTAAACTGTTAATTGTTGGATAATTAATATCCCCAATCCAACTGTTCTGTCTTTAACTAGATCAGTGTTACACTCAGTCCAATATGCTCCGTCTCCTTTGAGACGTGGGCTGAAAAGATCTCTCTCCCATCCCGAAAGAGGGGGAATCTCACGTAGGTGTCTCTATACCTTGTGCCTGGGATCTGCCCTATAACCCAAGAACTTTCACATTCTGTTGTTTTGCTTTTGCTTTTATTTTCAGACAGGTTCATGGAAGAGCAAACCAAGCCAAATTAAAAGAGACTGGGAAGAAATAAGAGGCGGGGAGAAAAGAGAATCCATGAAATCCCAAATTAGAAGAGTTCTATATATGTGCAATGTCTCACCCCCAGGAAAACATTAAACTATCATCATCATGGCCTCACGTGCGTGCTCAGAGCTGGCCGCTGTTGAGTGTTTATCTGAGCCAGGCCCTGTGTCTTGCACTTTGCACATGTGTTCTCATAAGAACCCTATGAGGCAGGTATTATTATTCAGATGAGGAAGGAAGTACAGAGATAATTAAATAAGTAGCACAAAATCACAAGACAGGAGCAGAGGCAACATCTGAATTCACATCGGAGTGACTCCACAACTTTTACCTTTAACCATAGTATACAGTGAATTCACCTACAGCCACACGCAGCTTGCACATATTCAACTAGATATGTTCCAATAAGCAAACAAAACAAGCAAGGAGAGAGAAACAAGCTAACCATGTATGTGGCCCCACCGTGGACCCCAGGGTGAGGATCAGAGAGAGATGTGCTCCCACGGTCCGTGCACAGCCACGTGCCTTTGGTAGCATCATCACCACGGCAATCAGGGAGTGACTGGGGTTTAAAGACCCACTTTTTCACTTCACCTAAATATGAGCAAGTTTGTCATCTGAGGATCCAAGAAGCAACAGCAAGTGATCTGGGGGGTGGGGGGGAAACTATAAAAATGGTTGGGTTTTGATTCTGTCCGTCTCCAACAAGAGCAAGCCAGCCCTTCTGAGGGATATTCAAGGGACATTTTGACTACACCCCATTTCTCCTTAGATGCTCACGTTAGAACCAAACTCCCTTAGAAGTTGTGTCTTCTGTCTCTGTACTGAATGGGAGCCTGACAGGAAGGGAGAAATCCAGCTTTTGGCCCTCACTCTGCCACCAAACTCGAGTGAGATGCCTCCGCACCGTTAAACTGCCACCCTGCCAAAACAGGTAGCCATTTGCTACCAGTAGACTTACTCTCCACCATGCCTGCCACAGGAGAGGTTGGACTAAGCTGACCACTGGGGAACTAAATGATTAAGAAGCCCTTACTTGGTGTTAGGGTCTAGTCTCTAAAGTCTGCGGGACCTGAGTTAAGCCAAGTTGAACTCAACCAGGGGACGGTCCAGACCCTCAGGAGATTCCGTGTGAGACACACGAGCCACCCACCAAGCCCCCTTCTCAGGAACTCCGAGTTATTTAGTGCCTAGGACAATCCTTGCCCTGGGGCCGTGGGAGAATAGAAAGGGACAGCTTCCTGGCCTGGAGGCACAATCGCTGCTGGACTGGGGCTTGGACTTACACTTAAGGAAACACAGACAGGGTGCAGCCCCTCTCCATCCAAATCAGCACTCCCTCCCCAGTCACAGCCACAGGCCACTTGATCATTCATAATCTCAACAGCAGAAGGCAGGTGGCAGGGGCCACGAGGAGGAAGGACATCCTTTCCAGCCAACTGCTATCTCAGCTGTTGAATCCAGAAGTTTATGTTATCAAAAATAAAAAAAGGAAAGAAAAAGTTAAGCAAGGGTGGTTACAGGGAGGCTGGGACTGCACACTGCAGGGCCTCCTGGTGAAAGAGGAGGAGGAATTCCTCCTTCAGCCAGTGGTTTTTGTCTTTATCGTGCCAAACTGCCATCCACATTGGCTGTGTTTTCTTTAAATGAATTGACCCGTTTTATTTGAACAAACGGACCAGTTGTTTGAGTTCCAGGCAACACAGCCTTGATAGTCTTCTGCAAGTTAGCAAAGTTTCTCAAATGACAGCGCTGCACGACTGCCCGGGCTGATGAAACGTGCAACTTAATCATCTAGGGCCACGAGCCAGTGTGCTTGCTGGAGGAGAGAGTCAGGCACAGCAGTCTACTCGTAATGAGGGTCCAGGACCCTGTGGAACTCCGTGGAAAACAATTCTCTTTGGAGCAGAACCCTATTACGGCGGCTAGATCCTCCCCTGGTGGAATAATTTCACTTGTAAATATTGAAAGGACCTTGAAACAGGCACTTACTAATAGAAAAGGGGCCTAACCTTAACCATTTTGCTACTTACACTGTACTTTGTAGCACAATACCCCAGATTTCTGTGGTCTGCTCCTTGGAGAGGGTCCCTCTGTCCCTAACCAGAGGGGTGCTCTGTAGACCAGCCTGCTTCGCTGCCTCCAAAGGCTAAGACAGGTACCATTTGCTACTGGTACAATTATTCTCCAAACAGTTTTAGGAAGGGGTGTGTGTGTGTGTCCATATATATTTAATATTACCATTATATATATAGGATGTATGCATGTATCTTGTGCCTATTTAGCTTTCGTACAACCTAAGAACCTTCCCTTCCTGTTGCCTTGCTTTTATTCTCAAATTAGTTTGCAGGGAAGTCTTTTCTTCTCTTATAAGGTTATAACTTACTAGGCCAGAACTACCTCTTGTATCCCTAAATCGAGAGAATACCAGTGGATCTTAAAGGAGGAATCTTAAAGGTCCATTTTCCAAGGCAGTGCTTGGCTCCCTATCCCAGAGCCCGGTCCAGGACTGGCTTGCAGTTGGCACTCGGTAAATATTTGACAGCTTAATCAAGAGGCTGGTTAAAAACCTGACTGGAGTTTGCCCTGCTCAAAGGCAACTTCAGGGCCTTGGCTCTGCATTCCTGATGAGGCTGGAGCCAAAGGGGACCTCAGCCACCATCTCATAAACACATGCACACATACAGTTGTAAGCTCCACAGGGCAGGTTAGGACTCCCTATCCCCTTCCCAGGGCAGCCCCTGAGCCAAAGTTTCAAGTACAAGTAGTTCATTTGGGAGGTGATCTCAGAAAACACTAGTAGATTTGGAAAATAAGATGGAAAGGGGCCGGGCGTGGTGGCTCACGCCTGTAATCCTAGCACGCTAGGAAGCCGAGGCAGGGGGATCAACTGAAGCCAGGAGTTTGAGACCAGCCTAAGCAAGAGTGAGACTCCATCTCTACAAAAAACAGAAACATTAACCAGGCGTGGTAGTGCACGTCTGTAATCCTCGCCACTCGGGAGAATGAGGCAGGAGGATCACTTGAGCCCAAGAGTTTGAGGTGGCAGGGAGCTATGATGACACCACGGCACTCTAGCATGGGTGACAGAGTGAGACTCTGTCTACACAAAATAAAAAAAAAAAGGCAGCCAAAACATGTTGTGTTAACAAGCAACGGAGTCCTGTTCCCAGTGGGGACCTCTGGGAGACAATGTAGCACATGCCTCGGAGTTGACCCCACCAAGGGGCATTTTCTAACCCCCCCATCTGTTAACAGAAGCCTTCTCCTGCAGACAGCAGTCCCCAACACTCACTCCCAGACTGCCCTGAGCATCGGCAAACATGCTGCTGCAGCCCAAGAGAGCCCTGCAGCGCCCCAGGTGCATGCAATAAGAAGCTGGTGAGTACAGGAAAGGTGAGTCCCTGCAGGTGGGAGCAGGGCAGTGACAGTGGCAGATACAGTGGGATCTCCAGTGCCTATAGCAGTGCCTGGTGTGTAGCTGGTGTCAAAAACAAAGTTGCATAAATGAATGCATTTATGCCATTGGTTTTCTAAAACGTTTTTTATTTTTTAAAAGGAGGACACTTTCTTCAAAGGAAATGTCATGAACAAAGTTCAAAATGTAAAAATGATTAAAGAAGAGTTGCCTGAGTTAAGGACTGAAGCCCCTTCCCTTCCCCTTCCATACACAGACACCTGTGAGGAATATCTAGGGTGTTTCAGAGCACAGGGTGGGAAGCCCTGATCTAATCCATCCCCTCATCTTACAAACAGAACAATTGAGTTCCATGTCGCTGGTGGCACCATGACTTGGTGCTGGAAGTCAAAGGCAGCCCAAGAGAGTTGGTCAATGACAGTGGGCACCACCCCCGGGCTTTGGCACCAACTGAACAGGAGCCTCTCCTAGAAGCACTGGGAAGCCCTGGCTAAGGACTGGGAGGTTCTTTCCCCAAGAGTGGGGGAAAAGAGAAGCAATGCTGCACGGTCATGATACCTCAACCAAGAGCACAAGTGATTAAGTCCATTGTCACTCACGTCCCATCGTCCCATCTCTCTCACTCCAGAACCAAACATTAGCAGCCAAGGGGAATGTCAACACCATCCCTTGTCATTCTCGTAGAAGCTGCTTTCCACGGCTGCCAGAGGGGCTGTCATCTTGGACAGCAGACTCGACACACCCATGTGGACCTGGAGCAAACACATCTTGAGGAGGTAGCTGGGAGCAACAATCCTGAAGAAATTAAAAACATGAGTTTACGCTACAATGTCAAGTTTGAGGTCACTAAACTGGAATGAACTCTCATGGACAGAGAGAGAGAGAGAGATGTGGAAGGAAAGACTCCAGCACTGACTTCCAGGAGCTTTTGGATTTCCTGTAGCAATGTTTGGATCACATGCACAGTGTCCACCCTTCTGAGTCTGGATCTCTTGCCACCAGCACTGAAACCCCCGAGCCAGCTGCCTTCCTTCTGGTCTTGACATCAGTCCAAACCCCAGTTGAGGCAGCCAAGTCCACCTCCTCGTTTTATAGATGCAAGGGGGAAAATACCTCTTCCTTGGTCTCTCGGAGTGGCTGGGCATTCCCTCCGCTGACAAAAAGAAAAAAGAAATAGTAAGGAATGGTTTGATGTGAACCTCAGTGGAAACTAGATCTCTGTCTCCGTCTGTTCCCCAAAGAGGAGACTAATGGATCATTGCAATGGGGACATCTTGCCCCACCTCCTCAGTTTACAGATGAAAATCGTAGGCCCCTAAAAAGGGGAAGTGGCTTGCCTAAGGTCACAGTTACTTAACGCAAGATCTGGGACCAAAATGCCAGTTTTTCCTAATTCCTGGTCCAGTGCCTCTTTTTCTACATTAATTTTAAATAAAATCTGCCTTTTTTGCTTTAGTTCTGCTTTTTTCCCCCCTTTCCTTTCTCTCTCTTTGTTTCTTTTCTTTTTTGGCTCTGCACCTGGCACATAGACTCTCATTAAGTATTTGTTACATGAAGCATTGTATAAATATATGGGTCAATTTTCCTTCTGAAGGAAAGTTGGAACTTTGTTTTAAAAGCCCATTTTTCAGCCATCAGAGATCTTCCAAACAGCACCCGCAGAAGCATGTCGAATAGGCTGCATTCTTGATAGAAAGTCGAAGTTGCTAGATGCAGGTCAAAGTTCAAAATAAGAAGGGGTGATAAAAAGTGCGTGATACCTGATAGCAATTGATAAGAGCGTAACAGAAACACCTCCTGGAAGGATTCTTAGATCCCTCCCCTCCTTGGCCCAAGGCGGGGAGAAGTTCATCAGCCTTGCCTGGTGGTGGGCTGGAATTACTTCCTGATCCAAATTTCTATAATTCAGCACATCAATTGACCTAAAATCAGAATCTCCCTACTGCTGGCTATGATCATGGCTACACCCTTAAAACACTTAGCCTGATAAAGGGATTTGTAAAAATAGACCATTTTGATCCAAAACAGCCACAGTGATTTCCACCTAAGAGAAGTTTCTAGACATGCGTGTGTCTCTGGGGCAGCCGGACCTTGTCTTCCCTTTGGCTTTATCTACTTGTCCTTAGCACTTGAGCATTGTGAAGCAAGCAGTAGGTTTTCTTTATTTAGATTTTGCTATTTACTAACCATTCCTTTCCTTTCCAATAAAACAGGCTGGCTGTTAACACGATTTTTTTCCCAAACAACACACACACTTATCGATGAAGAACATAAAAATGACTGTCAACATTTTTAAGAGTTTCCTTCCTTTCACTTTCCCGACTCAATCACCCAACATTTTAGCCTTCTCCTGGCTCTCTCAGCCACTAAGAACCACCTTTCTTCAAGTACATTGGGCTGAATGCCATATGCTGCCTCATTTAATTCTCACAACATCCCACAAGGTGGTGATTGTTATCTTCATTTTACAGATCGAAAACTGAGTTTCAGAGAGGCTGTGAACTGCCCAAGAACACACAGCTAATAAGTGACGGAACTGGGTTTCCCATCCAGATTTACTTTATTTCCAAAGATCAAGTCTTAAAAAAAAAAAAAAAAGCTACCACTGTGCCTTTACTATGTGCCAGACACTGTGCTAAGTGCCTTATATACATCATCTCAGACCTTTGAAGCAAATGGATAAAGTAGGTTTTATTCTACAGTTGAGAAACCTAAGGTATAGAAGGGGAAACTGACTTGCCCAGGAGTATACAGCTGGTGAAATGCAGCCAAGAAGCAAATTTGGGATTTCTGACTCCTAAGTCCATGCTCTTAACCAGGAAGCTACATGATGTGCTCCACTTCATGGGTTGAGGCAGATTTATGCATAGATGGAGACATACTCCTTCCTCTATTCTGTAATTTGTTTGTGGGTTTGCAACCCTTACCTTAAAACTCGAAATGACATGACCCAATGCTGCTCCCTTAAGCCAACGATCGGCCCCTCCTCCATCTAGTGGCCCCTCTATTTGATCACAGCCTGCACGTGACCGTTGTTCTCAGCCATCTTGCCCTCTGCGACTCCTTGACTCCTCATCCTCGACTCACCTTCAGTTTGTCATCTCACACCTACTCTTCCAACCTAGTGCTTCATACAGGCCACCCGCCCAGACCTCAAGCTTCGAACAAACCCTCTTCTCAATGATTGGGCCACTCCTGACCGAGACTGTGGAGCGATGCCTCATCCAGCCTGCACGGTACTCGAACTTCCAGCACAGCCCTTGCCTTGCAACTCTTGCTGCCCTCCCCCACCTCGCTGGACTCACTCTGGCTTAATAAGTCAACAGAAGAAATTCCATCAGATAAACTCAAAATCCTTACAGCTGAAAGATAATATCCAGCATTATCACTTCCACTTAAATAGAGAGATGAAAGTTTATTGATAAATATGCACAGACTACACTACTCTGAGGTTGAATTAGGTCCATCACTCTGCTGGAGGAAATCTAACTGTGTAGCTTTGGGCAAGTCACTTCACCTCTCTGGTCACTAGCTTCTTGATCTGTCAAATAATGGGTATAAGTAGGTAATCCCAGATACCTGCAAGCTCTGAAAATCTATTATTCTATGATTAATGAAATGACAAGCCTGGGAGATATTACTCCTGTCAATGTTTTCATCCAATCATTAACCAAACTAATGAGGCCCTTTCTGCAATTCAACTGCAAGGTTCACTTTCGGGGAGAAGGAGAGGACTCGGGGCAGTTGGACATTCCTGGGCGTCACTGGGTGCTAAACCCTAAATTGATCATAGGGTGCTGGCAACAGTGGAAGAAAATCTAGGGGATCCTCTCAGGAATGGGGTACACTTTGGAATGAAGGAACACTTTCAGAGAGTAGAAATCTGTTAGCTGACCGAAGCCAAGATGAAACTCACTTTTTAAAAATGTTTGGATTTTTTTTTTTTTCAAGTTTGGCTCAATCACTTGTTTTTCACTGTTCCTTATGTAATCTTGTGGGATGCGGCGTCAGAAGTCATAAATCATTCATAGTGCTCTGGGAAAAAAAAATCACTGCGCAAAACAGATGCAACTTAAAATGAAATAAGAGAAATTTTTGCATGAAACCCAAAAGAAAAGTGTAACTTGCCTGTTTCGTAGCCCACGCTGATCACTGACTCTCAAGACGGCTAATTTGTTTCTGGTTTCTTGTTGTCCTTGGTTTTAAGTGGAGACTGAGTTAAAGATAAAGCCCCTCGCAACTGCACTGCATTTTTCTAGGAATCTTAAAAAAGATGTAGCTGTGGCATTTTCAGGAACAACGGAAACTGGCAGATTTTTATTTCCTGCTTGAAGAAACCCAGAAAGACCCACTTCGTCCAAAATCCCTTTTTCGGTATGCATGTCACTGCTGTCCATAATCCCTATGACTTAAACTCCCTTTGTAAAATATAAATACTCCTGCCCAAAACCCACACACAAAAACACAAAGTTGCCCCCGGCAGAGGTAACCCATAAAGCTAACTTGCAAACATTAACGACTTAATAAAATTGGTTTAGCCAAACTATTTCTAATGTGGCAGATGGCTGTGATGAGGTTTCTAATAAAGAAGAAAATTATGTTTCTTTAAACCTCTTTCATATTCATTAACTCATTCAAGCTTCACGGGAGTAGCAAGGATGGGTATGTGTTCATTCATTAACCCATTCCTACAACAGACGTTATTGACTGTCAAGCACTAAGTACTGATAACAACGCTGCTAAAAGTGTATGGTGGGAAGGGGGACAGACACATAAAAAGCACTACAGAGACACAGACCAAAATGAGAACAGCTTCCAAAAGTTATGTTTTGCCTTAAGTCAAACAGCTAGAAAGCTCTAGAGGAGGGATTTCCTCCCAGGTCTTACAAATCTAAGCTCAGAATGCTCCTAAAGACATTCTAGAGGTTTTTGTAAATGGACAAATTTTGGTGGGAGAAAGTGAGGAAAAGAAAGTTCCCAAACTGAGGTCCTGTTAGCAGAAGAATAACCTGGGTTAAGTGCCTCAGGAGCTAGTGAGCAGCCAGCAGAACTGAGCGAGATTCCTCAGCAGAACCCAGGAGGGAAGCGTTCCCACAGATCAACCTTGTAATTTCTCCCCAGCAGCCCAGAGTCGTTCTTGAACCAAGCACAGTGTCTGGCATTGGGCTGGTGCTCAAGAAACGTCTATCTCTGTTCGATTGAACTTAAATTAGTCATAGCGCCTCTCACGGGTATGCTACCAAGTGACAGACGGTCGCCACCCCCTCCCTGAAAAACAACCCTTGAAATCTCCATGTTGTTGCCTTGAACCCCCAATTCTACAGCATGGGAAAGCCTTAAACCATCCTCAAGATCCTTCTTCCTGTTGAGAATCTTATCATTTAGCTTACTAATTCCATTCTACCCCCATATCCCAAGGCATAGTCCTTCCTCCATTTTCCGTGAGAAATCTATTTATGTCGACCATTGGCTAAGCTCTCAAGGCTTCACTGAAGACCAGACAGTTCGCGGAGTGATTAAATCATGTGCAACACAGCACAGCTGATTCACCGTCTTGCTGGTTCTACCACCCTCTCCTTCATCCTCCCTCATGCTTCCCTCTCCCTTTCCAGAGCAACAAATTCTTTCTTCCTCTTTGCTCAGGTACAGCTATACTATATACCCAGAATCTCAACTTTTACAGTAAGTGAGCTTGCCAAGGGGTTTTTCCCCACCAAAATGGGTATCTCCTCAGAAAGAATTCTAAGACCAACTGCTAAGACGATAGAAATTTTCTATCTCTTATTCCATCCAAGACAGAAATCCAAGATGTAGACTACCAAATGTAAGTTAGTACACTCTCTACGGAAAACAGTATGGGAATCTTCAAAGAATTGAAAGTAGACCTACCATTCAATCTGGCAATCGCACTCTTGAATGTCTACCCCTCTTCCAAAAAAAAAGAAATCATTATATCCAAGAGACACGTGCACTTGTATGTTTGTTGCAATGTAATTTGCAATTGCAAAGACATGGAACCGACCTAAGTGTCCATCAGTTGATGAGTGGGTAAAGAAAATGTGGTATATATGGACACTGTGGAGTACTACTCAGCTATTAAAAAGAATGAAATAATGGGTTTCACTTGCAGCAACATGGATGGAACTGGAAGCCACTATCCTGAGTGAAGTATCTCAGGATTGGAAAAACAAATACCATGTGTACTCACTTATAAGTGAGAGCTAAGCCATGGGTATACATGGTCACAGAGGAGTATAATAGGCTTTGGAGACTCAGAAGGGGGAAGGGTGGGAGGGGGTGAGGGATCAAAATTACCTATTGGGTATAATGTATACTATTAAATATTTGGGTGATGGGTACACTAAAAGCCCTGACTTCACCACTATAAAATTCATCTGTGTATCAAAAAAGCCCTTGTACCCCCGAAGTCTGTTGAAATTTTTCAAAAAATATAGATCACTGCTCATTATTTTCGATATTTCCTTTGGCCACACAATGAAAAATGGCAGAGAGTCACTATGATAATAGAGTTCCTAATGCTCTCCTAACTCAATGGAAGGACTGCATTCACCTCAATCCAACGGCCAGCGTATCCACCTAGCTTTGATTCTCTGGCACCACAGGATTTCTATACCCTAAGTGTGCTCTGATGTGTTCTGGGTCTGCAGTTATATGAACAGAAAAAAGAAAAACTATTAAACACCCAATGTGTATGAAGTACAATGTCAGGGACCGGTGAGAATAACGAACCATGGCCTCTGTTCTCCAAAAACTTGTGAGCCCAGCTCTGGCATCAACCAGGCACATAATGCTAGGAAAATGACTAACCCCCAAGCCTCAGTTTCCTCGTCTGTAAAATGATAATGTTATAAATACCTACCTAATGGGGTCATTGCAAAGAATAAATAAGGTAAAAACAAAACACAAGGGAAAACATGTAAAGTACTTGGCTTGGCACGTGGTTAAGAATAATAATAATAATAAATGGTGTATAAATAAATACATCAATGCTGAGTGCTCAATGAAACAAGAAAAGGTACATAATATACGGCAGACTTTGATCAATTTTATAGGAGAGATACAAAGTACTAAGGTGATATGCGGGAGGGAAAGAGTCGTAGTTCTAATCACGAGGATTGAGAAAGGCGACAGAGTGGATGCAAGTCGAGCTGGGTGTGAAGAATGGCCAGGATTTGGGAAAATGCCCTTAGGAAGTTTCCACAGGGTGTTGATAATTAGTGTTAAAAAGTTGAGTATTTTTGGTAGTGTTTCAGACTTAAAGGATGATGAGTGTGGCTCCTACCAGTTACGGTGAGAAGCAATGTTGCTATATTCAGAAATGATTTGGTTGCTAAAACTCTACCTGACCCGTCTATGGGTGGCACAGAATGATCAGACTGGAGGTGGCAGGTACCTGAAAGATGATTTAGACCAATACTCATTAGATGTCTAAACCGCTCTAGGTATACAACATCCTTCTCCGAAAGCCAACTAATTATCATTTTGCACATCTCCAAAGACAAAAAAATCCATTGCCGATACCATGTTGACCACAATCAACATCGAAAAGAACCAGAGGTTGGGATACCCACCAGGTGGATGGGAGATCATGGTAAGAAGGACATGGTTCCTAGAAAGCATCCGTTTCAGAGGGAAACTCAGCCTGACGCTAAGCACGCCATTCAGCCTCTCTGGACCTCGCAGCATCTCTCCTGTTGCTTCCACCTCTCATATCCTGAAACCTCCGCTCAAAAAGGCAACACAGAGTAAATGACATGTTGTGGAGAAAATCAACTGAAATCAAGCGTGCAAATGTATTTTGTAACTTTTCACCTATAAAATAAAGGGATTATTATTATTACTACTATGAAAACATTCCATTTGAATTCAACAAGCAGCACATGAGTCCCAGGGTTACAGAAATGAATAATCCAACCTACTCCACCCTGGACCAACCACGCCTGGAAGCCTTGTATCCAGATGTGCACACCACAGTTTAACCAATACACTACGGTTTGGCCAAAAGCTGGAGCTATTGCGGGGACAGAGGCTGTCGTCTGATTGGAACCTCTTATCATAACTATATGGGAGGAACTGAAATTCTTTTAAATTAGTGAGGGCAGAGCAAATGTCTACAGGTGAAATTACCATGGAAGTAGATTTCAGCTTTATGTAAGGAGCAGTTAGAGCTGCTCAACTGGAAAAGTTAGTGAATCCCCATTGCCAGAAGTATTCCAGAAAGATCTGGAGAACTAACTCTCAGAGAGGCTGTAGAGACGTTTTTGCACTGGCTGGGCGATTGGCTCAGAAGATATATAAGTGTGCTCTCAGTTCTGAGTTCCCAAAGCCTCTCAATACACAGTATTACGTATCACACTTCATTCATTTACCCAATGAATATTTAGTGAATGCCTCCTGACTTTGGGGCCTGCGTGCCTGGGTTTAAAGTGACACAGCTGTGCCACTTCCAAGATGTGAGACCCTGGACAAGTTAGCTTCTCTTTATCTCAGTTTCCTTATCTATAAAATGGGAATAATAATAGTTCCTGCTCAGTGGAGTTGCAATAAAGATGAAAGGAGATGGTTTATGTAAAGTGCTTTTGAACAGTGTCTGACACATATAATACACAGTCAGTTAAAATTAGACACTAGTAGCAGCAGTAAATCATATGTTTCTGCTGAAATGTATTATAGTCATATATCAGGCACTGAGCTAGACACTAGATCACCAGAGTTAAGAAAACAGACATCAATACTATCTTGAATTTAAAGTCAGCCAGGAGGTGGGAGGGTGTAAAAGATATTAAAAAGTGACAAAAACATAAAGATAGTTTCAAACTGTCGCAATTGCTATGAAGGAAAAGAGAGAGAATGCAATGATAACACAGGACAGAGGGAAGGGAACTTATTTAGATAGGGAGGTGCAGGGAGAGTTCTTTAAGGAACCGACATTTAAGCTATGTTGCAACACAGAGGTATCCCTGCATCAGTAGTGTAAAGGAGTTCCCCAAGTTTAGCCTTAAGTCCACCGAGAAAGCAAGCCAGCCATCTGCAAGGGTATGGAGTCACCTGGCAATCTGATTCCCCAATTGTGCCTCAAGCCTCACACTAGGCAGTGCTAAGTACAGACAGGCTCTCTTTGCTCTGGCTATTAGATTCCATTTGCTTTTTCTCTGAAATCTGTAAACTCATCAATCCACCCATCCATCCATCCATTCAACCACCCAGCCTATGGGAGGTTCAAAGATATGCAGCCCCCCACCTCAACGAATCCTATAAGGGACGCTGATGTGTGCACAAGTTCCTATCAGCAAAGACACATGGGAGTGATGGAAGCAAATGGTATGGAAGTTTGAAGAAGCTAGAAATTCAACACAGATGAGGGTATGAAAGAACTTTTTGAAAAAGGTGGCATGTTGAAGCATGCCGGGGGATTTTAAGAAAGTGAATTCAAAAGAATCAAATCATACTCAGCATTTGGGTTCTAAAATCAATGCATAGAGCCAAAAAGAAATTATAAATAGTGGATACAGACTGTGTCAGAGAATGACATTATCTCTCAAGAAATCCAATCCGACACTGTGTCCTCTAGTTCTGAAATCAATTGTTGTTGCTTCAGTTGAGTTTGTGAGCTTGCTTTAAGGAGCCATGTTGTATAATATAAAAACTATGAAATCATCAGTGTTTGATTCACCTGTAGTGCAGTGAGAGGCTCACCCTGTGGGAAGACCACAGGAGTGGTGAGGAGGAGCAGCCATGGCCATCCCTCCTGCATCCCGCTGGGCAGCACTCGCCACTCAGCATGGAGAGGTGGGCAGAGCTGTCCCCAGCGGCTCAACTTTCAGCTCACTCTTGCTCTCAGCCTCTCTCTGTCCATCCATCTATCCACTTTATTTTTTGCCAGCTAAATAGTTAAATGTGCATGCACGAAATATAAATATGATATGCATCCAATGTAACAAGGTCAAAAACCCAAGGTCAGCAAAGAGCTGAGATATTTAGGAAATAACTCAGTGATCCAACATAAGTGCAAATTGGGGTCTATATTGTTTTTCTAGGGTTGCCATAACAAAGTACCACAAACTTGACGACTTACTACAACAGAAATTTATTCTCTCACAGTTCTGGAGAGCAGAAGTCTGAAATCAAGTATCGGCAGGGCCACACTTCCTCTGGCAGCTCCAGGAGAGATTCCGTTCTTTGCCTCTCCCAGCCTCTGGCGACCCTGGCATTCCTTGGCTTGTGGCGGCATAGCTCTGATCTCTGCCACCATCTTCAGCCGCCTCCTTCCCTGGGTCTGTGTCTCAGATCTCCCTCT
The DNA here is from genome assembly GCA_963574885.1 of Lepilemur ruficaudatus. Lineage (NCBI taxonomy): Eukaryota > Metazoa > Chordata > Mammalia > Primates > Lepilemuridae > Lepilemur > Lepilemur ruficaudatus. The sequence goes on from CAUYRT010041542.1 coordinate 37,245, forward strand.
CCTTATCTTATAAGGACAGCAGTCACTGAATTCAGGACCCACCCTGAATCCAGGATGATCTCATCTCAAGATCCTTAACACCTTCAAAGACCCCATTTCCAATAAGGTCACATTTACAGGTACCAGGGCATTAGGATCTTTTGGGAGGCCTCTATGCAATCCATTACAAGGTCTAAGAAAGAGAGTAATCACAGTAGATTAAAGCCCTATTTTGACAAGCTTTGAATGCCAATTTTGAATGACTTTGAGAGTCCAGTTCTCCGCAGAGTTATGACAATGGCAATGTAGAGTGGTCAAGCCATGCTCTGCCCTGCAGTCCCTGTCTGACACTCTGAAGCCCTCCTTTCCCTATGTTGGGTACTCGTCAGGGACCCTGCAGTACAATAAGCCCTGACATACTTCAACATCTGCTTTTCACATCCTGATCAAAATTCCCATTCTGTAGCCCATCCTCTACACGAGTGATGGTTGAACCACTAAAATAATAGTTATTAAGGCACTGGGGCCATCAACGTTGTGAAAAACTGCACATGTGGCTTTTGGAGTGTGATCACGTTAGTGTCAGCTCTTGTTTGTGGAGATGTACCCGCTGCTGGAGACACCACCTGAAGCAGATGGGCGGAGATAGTCAAGTGCCCTGACCAGCCTCTTCTTCTTGTCCCCAGAACATCACTGGCCAACCCCAGCTAGAAGCCAGCTGCCACGGGAGCCTGGGAGCTGCAACTCACAGAGACCAGATCCCTGCAATAGGACAGAGGAGGGATAGGAAAGACAGAGGCCTGAGGACAACTGGGCTGAGGACCAGCACACGATTCTCATCCCCATTTTACAGAGCGGGACATGGAGCTCAGGGAAGGTGATGTAATCGCCCAGAGTCACGCAGCTAGTAGATGTCAGTGTGGACTTCGAGTCCGGGTCTGTCTGAATCCTAAGCCTGAGGTCTTGGTACGCTCTGTTCTTACCACCATCATGGAAATTTCACTTGCTTTATCCAACTGCCTTGGTCAGGAGGTGGATCGGGGTTCTTAGAGGCTGCTTCACCGCTGTCAGATCTGCAAGAGGACCTTCTCTGGACTCCAGATCTGAATTTTTTTGAAGAGCACAGAGTTCCACTGCTCAGACCTCCTTCAGGGAAGAACCCCTTGAGCCTGCTGTCGCAGGCGCTGTCAGCAGACGCTGCGGTCAGCTCCAACTCGGCCACCTCAGCTGCGGAGAGCCACCTCACCCACAAGGGTAACCTTCGCTGACAGCCCTTAGCCAATAGCTGATACGGGCTCAGTCTTTTTGGCTCACTGGGGGACAACTCTAATGAGCATCTCAGTTCTGCTTCTCCCTCTGTCCAATCCTGTGTCCTCTCCCTGTCCCAAGTATTGATCCCTAACACCAAACACTGACCGTGACAGCCCAGGACAGGCGTTGCTGTTGTTACTGTTCTCATCATAACACGTGACCCCACGATCTACGCACACGAGTTGGTGAGGGTGGCAATAGCAGCGAAAACAACGGCGATGACCCCTTTGGAGGCGGTTGCCTCTCCGTTCTTCTCTAGACAGTCTGCAGGCCTTTCCTCGCTGGGCCGTTTCTGGTTCATTCAGACAGACAAGTGAGTGGAGATACGATCAGATGGTGAGGCATTTGGCCATTTTCTTGATGGTCATCCATTGCTGGTACCCCCATAATGAACCACCAGAAAGGCATTTGATTAGAAGGTCTGTGGAAACCCAACCATTGGCTCTTTAACCTTATCTCTTGTTTTTTATGCAGAAGGAAGAAAATGTCTTCTGAGCTACTGATTGTCTTGATGGTATCTCCCCACTGGGACTGAGACACCTAACATTTCTTAGCACTTCTGGGCTGTTGTGGTCATCCCTCTAGAAGCAGCCTAGACTGATCTCTGCTTCCTATAGAATGTTCCTTCTGAAGATCCCAGAATGCTTCAAAAGTGCTCAGATCCACGGACTTCCCATGCAGCCTCCACAACCATGAAAAGGGGCCGGGGTTTGGCAGGGCCTCCAGAAGCCATCAAGTCCAACCCTCCGCCCTTAGGAAGGATCCCCCAACAACAACAACATACGTACATTTTCTTTCTTTACAATGAAAGGAATCCCTTGTTTTCTTGGCTGTCCTAACTCGGCTCCATTCAATCAGATGGCACAAGCTACAGAAGTTCTATAGAACTCCTCCGCACACTGTTTTCTTCCCTGCCAACTAATTTCTGCCCTTAACCTTCTGAGGTGTCAGTACAGCACCTATTATTCATGGCTTCATTGACATTTCTTCCAAATCCCTGAAGCTAGTGGTGACTCATCCTCTCTTGTCATCGAGGGCCATCATGGGGCTATACACAGCATACTGCATGAAGTTCGTGTTAGCTGTTCTCCGATGCCTTGCAACAAAGACGCTCTGGAAACTTTTAATTTGATGACCTAGAGGCAAACATGAATACTTCCAATCTAATAGCCTACAGAATTAAATTCAACAGCCTGCCTGGGTGATGCAGGGACCAGGACTCAGGGAGCAGAGTCCTCAGGTCCAAGGAAAGATAGTTTAGCAAAGGTCTAAAATGTCCACAGCCATCCAAGCCTTCCCCAGAGGGACCTGTCTGAACTCATCCACCCACCAAAATGCTGTTACCATGGGAGGGGAGTGTCTCTGGATTTTCCATGGGATACTTTATTTTGCTGAAAAAACCGAAGAATTTATTGGGCTAAATGGGAATTGAGAAGCCTTGCTCCTGGACAAAACTTGTGTCTCCACAGCACTGGTAGCTAGGTCCCCTCTACCGCCATTCTTAAAGCCTGGACCATGCTGATGCTTAGTTATGAGAAAAGCGGGCTTTGGTGACATGACTCACCGTGGAGAAAGCAACATGGACCCTTTCAGAAAAATTGCACATAGGACTTAAACTAAGAGAAGGTCTACCCTCAGGGTAAAGGTTTTTTTGTCTTGCAAATGTCCCACCTTAATAGCATGCCACAGTTACGTTCCATCCTCTTTCTCTTCCCACCATATCACCCAAGCCCACACCCACAGCATCACCCAACAGCAAAATCTGAAATATTAATAAGTCACTGACAGTCGTCACTTAAGGATCAAGCTCAAGAAAAGGGAGAACTCTGGGGTCAAAGCCAGATCCCAAATGTGTGACCCTCAGACCATCCACTATGCACAGATACGTTGGTTTGGTCTATACGGTGTCTTTCTTTAAAATTTAAATGTGCATTTCTAAATTGAGAGATTCCACATAAAAATCTACTTTTTCAATTTCTCTAGAAAAATAAAGACATCTAGCCACACTTGGCTAGCATTGCTGCATGGCCACAACCTGCTGGAACCCCATAGCCTGCACCAGCCCCTTCACAATGAGCATACACTCTCCAACTCACCTCTTACGCTGGGTCAGTTTCAATTTCCATATCATGGCCCTGGCCACTGCAGGCACCCGGGTTGGAGTCCCCTGGGTCAAGGCAGGGAACAGAGAAGAAAAAGGGAGGGCCAACTAAGGAGTGGTTTCCCTGATGTATTAGTTTTGATGTTTGGCATGGATGTAATGGAATACCTATTAAATAACTAAAAGTTGTTCAAGCAATATGGACTTTTATTACTGTATTTAACAAAAGTCTACACAAGTTGGCAGTTCCAGCATTCAACTGTGGCTCAACAATGTCAAGGCTCTGCGATATCTTCTCTGCAACGTTTTTGGCTTTCTCCTCATGGTGGCAAGATGGCTGCCACAGCTCCAAGCACCACCTCCTCAGATAATTACATACAAAAGCAGAAGACAAAGAACAGAATTTCTCCTCTGTGTTTTTTTCTTATCAGGTAGCAAAATCTTTCCAGAGCTCCCAGAAGACTTTGACTCAGGTCCCATTAGCCAGAACTGGACCACATGACCACCCCTAAATCAGTCATGGGCAAATGAGAATGGCACTGTCACGCTTGAATGAAAGCAGAGATGGCTCACCCGCTAGATCTGGCAGACAGGTCCATCCTAGCACATTGCCGAGCATACGTTTTTGCTAAAAGCAAAGATGGGGAGAATGGCAGGTGTTTGTTACACACACCATTCGTGAAAGGTGTGGCTGTGCAGGGCATCCTGAGTCTATTCTAACGGCTCCACATCAGCTGAGATGCTGGGAAAGAACTGACAGCGTGGCCGAGCAGACTCAGCGACCGTGGGCTCTGCAGGGGCTGTAAGACATGACGTAAACACAAAGTAAAGGATCGTTTGTCCCTTCTGTAAGGTCGTTGTGTTATAAACTCTACCGCTGCTCCCTTTCACCGTTAGGAGCCCGGTGCTTACATGTCGAGTGTTTGTCTGGCCCGGTGAGAGCAGACCCCCACCCTCACCCAGTCCCACATTATTCTCTGGGTTTTCTTCCCAGAAGGGGTGCAGGAAAAGGGGTTGCCTTGGGAGCAGGCCTGGGACTCAGGCCTGTGGTCAGAAGGGCAGCTCCTCTGGCTAAAGCTCTTTCTTGAAGGGACTGATGATGTGGTTTCTGGAATGGGAGCCTCGGGTGATAAATCAGGGCTTGTTGCTTGGCCCCTTGTCACCTCCTCTGCTCACTCAGCCCCAGGCAGCCTCTGAGCCACAGGCTCTGGGAAACGGTCAGCAAATAAAGCTTTAGCCACCAATCCTCTGTGCCACCACCATCCCCATAAACCACCCGGCTAAGCTGGAAGGACTAAGCAGAGCCAATGGCATCAGAGGGCCCTGGGACAACAGGAGGGTTCTGTCTGAGCCCCTTCTGTCCCCCTGCACCAGAGGGAACTGTCACGCCAGCTCTGGGGGAGGGCTTCATGCCCTCCGGCTGCTAGGCTCCCAATCCATGTTCAATAGCACATCAGCTGGCAAATTGCGAAAACTAAGAAAATAATTGTTTCAATACTCTATGTTGAGGTCATGCTCTCCAGCCTCCCTCTAAGCACATTCAAACCCCTTATGTCATCGGATCCTCCTAACAGCCCTGAGCAGCCACCAGGGAAGAGATCACAAAAGCCATGAAATCACAGCCATCAGAGCTACTATTTTATCCACTCCCTACTGTGCGCCACGCACCGTGCTCAGCACTTCACATCCGTATCTTGCTTAGTGCTCTCAACAGCCCCGTATGGTAGGTACCATTACCAGCCCCATTGTGCAAGTCAGGAACCCAAGCTCAGAGAAGGTGCATCGTAGCCCAGGCTACACAACGAGCAAGTGACACGGCCAACTTTAAAGCTCAGATGTCTCCATCCAAAAAGCCAGGGCTTATAGTAACCACTACGTTATTCTCTCCATCTAGGAAGTGATGCTTGATGGTGGCTGGAGTCAGTGCTCTTGAAATTCACTTCCTAATTCTTCCCTCTCTCCCGAGCTGTCTTTTCTGCTCTCAGACCTCACCCCGGAACAACGTCAAGGCTCAAGCAGATGACCTGGGACTCTGTAGCCTGGAAGAGCAGGTTCAGGTCTCTTCGGCTTGGTCCTGTCTGAACTAGGCCCTAGAATCAGAGGAGGAGGGCAGCAGGCTGGACCAAATGCCAGGGCAGCCTCAGGCAGTCCGAGAGGTCAGCACCAGCAGGCCCAGAGTGACCCACTTGAATAAACAGAGTCCAGAGATGAGCACCAGCTGTTCCCGAAGCCATGCTCAGGTCCAGGAGCCGAGGGAAGTGTCAGGGGCAAGCAGAGGAGCATGTGAGGGCAGAGCACAGGGTTTGCACTGGGCAGCTGGTGTTTCATCCGAGGGGCCCCCTGCCCCAGATAGGAATGAAGTCCCAGGCACACACCTGAGCAATGGAGAAGAGAATCCCCACTCAGAGGAGGGCTTCCAGGCCAAGGAGAAGGGCTGGGAAATAAGGAGCCATTAGACCAGACCGTCCCAGGCAGTCCTGGTGTCCCTGTTTTCTGCTAGGTACAATGCGACCAAGTGATTCAACTACAGTGTTATTGGCTGATGATAATATCTCATCCCTCCCAGGTAGCACATCATCATTGTGAGGTAACATATTTGTGCCATCCCTAATTCTTACCATGACTCCCAAAACATAGTGGGTGTCAATGAGTCCCCATTTTATAGATGAACAAACTGAGGCTTGGAGAGATTAGGTGCCCTGTCCAAGGCCTTCTAGAGGAAGAGGCAGGATTACATTTCTGGTCTGCTTGGCTCCCTAGAAAATGTTCTTTTCTCTCCAGCATGCATCTTACCCAAGAACCAGAACCATGAAAAACTGCAGAGATCATGCATGTATCAATCCATCAACTAACGCCCTCCAGGCACTGCCTCTGTGTCAAGCGGTGTGGGTGCTGGGGTGCCAGAGTGGATGAGACAGATCGCCTGTATCCAAGGAACTAGAATTTTCTGGGGTCCCTCAAAGCCCAGGCAAGAGGCAGCTGCCTCCTGCCACCCTGCCCCAGCCCTCGGCGAGGCAGGTCGGGTCTGCTGTTGCCTGTTGCTCATGCCAGTTGCTCTGCTCATTACAGAAACCACACTGTTGACAGAGGCAAGGATGTGGGGCTGGCGGATTAGACTGTATCTTTTTGAATCTAAGCTGCATCCTCTGTGATCAGTGGCCTCTGCTGTCCCAGAGCGGTTTCTGTTTGTTTGGGGCTGGGAAGATTTGCTCGGATTAGCATAGAGATTGCCTGTGCACCGAGGAAAGGGGCCCAGCGGCTGCCGATGGACCAGCTGGAATGCAGTCAGCTCAACTCCTCCGTGGACCACAGCCCTGGAGTGACACAGCGCTTCTCCTGGCTCCAGTAGCAAGAGGCGCCTGCCTCGAAGAGAGCACGATGGTGGGAATGACATCTTTTGGTTATCTGATCAGTCTCCATCACTGAAACTCTTTAGGAATGATTTCAGCCCCCTCTCCAGCAGCCAGGGCTATAAATAAAGATTCCCTGGGGACACTGAATCCTGCCCTTCATCCTGGCTGCCTCTGTGACTCATTCCACAAGCAGATTCTTCTTCCATCTTCTTGATTATAGGGAGCGGGGAATGAAAGTCTGTGCATGTCTAAATGCATGGGTGTGCACGGCCATGCTTGTCTGCATGCGTGTGCATTTATTTAGGTGCAGTCCCTGTGTGTGTGTGTGTGTGTGTGTGTGTGTGTGTGTGTGTGTACACATGTGTTCACTTGTGACTTGATGTCTAATTTTGAAGAGTGGAGAAGAGGTGCATCTCTCATACAGCTTTCAGTGTGGCAACTGTTAGCTAAGACTCCATATTGAATAACATCTACTAGCATTTATTAAGCCACTTCTTTGGATGCTGCCCTGCGCTAAGCAAGTTGAATACGACACAGCCTCTATCATTGTCATGGACTGCAGTTGCTTCAAGCAAACAATATCCCTGAAGTGGCAGCAGTAGTTGAGAAGGCAGCATTTCGTGAGAAGAAAAGCCTCACCTGTACCAGAGAAGAGTAAGGAAAACACTCATTTACTGAATCTTTTCTTCTCGGTGCCAGGTGCTTACTAAGTGCCATGTAATTCACTCCTCACAACACCACAAGAATGTCTTATCCCAGTTTTTGCAGATGAGAAAACAGCCCCAGAGAAATTAGATAACTTGCCTAAAATCACGCAGACCATGAGGACCCATGGCAAAATTTGAACCCGGGGAATCGGGGCAGAATCTTAGAGGTCATCTCACCTAAACCTTCATCTAATGCTTGCATCTACCCCACCAAATCCCTGCAAACTGGTCATTCAGCCCCTTGGTAGGAGAAACTCAACTCCAGAGACAAGGTGCTCCATCTCTAGACAACGCCAAACTGCTGGAAAGTTCTCCTGTATGTTGAGGCCCAATCTGTCCCCTTCTCATTTCTACCCATAAGTTCTCTTATGCCCTCTGGGGCTGACAGAGCAAGTCCAATTCCTTATCACTGCACTTCAATAACTAAGGACAGCTATCACGTCGCTTCCTCGCCCAGCCGCATCCTTCAACCGTTCCACACTTGACATCATTTCAAATCCCTAAATATTTGCTCATCGCCGTATCCTCCGTGCTGGTACCCACAGCGCTGCCACATTTAGGCTCGGTAAATATCAGCTGGGTGAATGAAGAGATGAATGAGCCCTTTCAGGGTAGATGGTGCCATGACTTGTTTCATTGAGTCTTTTATCTTAATTAAGGATTGCCCTTGGCCAGGAACAGAGTCTATTCTGGCTAGTTGAAGTAAAAATTCAGGTTTGATGGAAGGCTCCAGGGGACTCTAAAGGAGCTAAATGTAGGAAGAGTGCAGGGCCCCGTGGAATGAGAACAATATCAGAAGTAGAAAGTCTCTCTCCCCTACTCCCTGCGTTCTCTGCTCTCCACCCTCCCTCGGTGTGTAGGTTGCCTTCTCCTCTGGCCACGCTGGTTTTTTCTATTGCACGGGCCCTGCATGGGCAGCTGTCCCAAAGCCACATTCCCACACAGCTTCACGTCTATTAGCATCTAAATGACAGAGCCTCTGTGTCCCCGTACAGAGGAATGGATTGGTCAAGCGGTCACCGCTAGACCAATTAGTGATGGCCGTCAGGAAACCGAGAAGGGACTTCCGGTACAAACATGGCTACATTAGATGTCTCGTTAGCGAGGATTTGAAGGTTCTGTGTTAAAGGGGAGGGAAGATTCTCTGGGAAAGGGTTTGGATGAATAGAAATGCTGCCATCTCTTGTATACCTTTAAATACCAGTATTATAAATTGATCTGAAAGGCTTAGAGTGCTCTCCTAGAAACAATTTGGTCCTTGGGATGTGCAGACCTGAGCTCTAGGGACTAGAGGCTTTCAGAACTTATTGTGCTTTTGAAATTCAGATTCAGGGCCGTGAAGCCCTGGAAAGCCAGACCAGTGGCATAGGTGGCCTGGTGAGGCACTGGCTTCCCTCTTGCAGGAGGATCTTCTACTGGACCTATTTGTGGCCTCTCAGCATCTTGTCAATGGTCCTGGCCATCTCCAGAAACACAGAAGATCCAATCGGCAAATGCTGGACACAGAACAGCTCATTTTCCCCTTCCCTGTGTGCATAAAGTTGTGTCTGTGCAGTGGTGAGGGTTATGCAGTAGGGAGGGGATGAGAAGAAGGGGAAAGAGGAAATGCAACTGTTCTGTAAAAGAAATAAATTGGAGACTGGAAAGTCCCTTAGAGATCGTCTACCCATGTAGTCATCAAAGTGTGTTCTTCAAACCTCCAGGGTTCCCCAGAAGTACCCCAAGGACGGAAAGAGGAGGTAACAGGAAGGATTTAGTAGGAAGGTTTCCACCACCAGCACCCTTCCAGCAACAGTGCAATTCTGACATTCTTGGTTTCATGTGTTGGGTTGCTGTGTGCTACTCCACTCCTTTACAGGCGAGGAAACCAACTGCAGAGAAGCGGAGTGACTTGCTCACGGTCACACAGCTAGCTAGGGCCTGACTGTGCCGGGTCCCAGCTGTGCTGACTCCCAAAGCTTTCTTTTTGCTGACAAAGGTCATATTGGGACAAGAAAGAGAACAAATGATTTCTGACAGGATAAGTGTCATGACAGCTAACCATCTGTGTCTTCCACCTACAGCAAAGCATCAGGCACTCACTGCTGACGCGTTTCCATCTCCCAATAGCCCGATCGTCCTACAGCTGTGCTTCACAGTGTCCAGGCTGCAGGATAGTGATGAACTGGTGGCTTCCAAGCTTAAGCCCCTCAAACTGCCAAATTTGTTCATTGGGTGCCTGCTTATTTTGCAATTAGCTAATTGGGAAAGGGACCCACTCTGTAACTGTTAGGGCAATTTAATTGCAATCAACAGAACTCAACTCTAACTAGCTTGAGAGGGAAGGAGAGAGAGAGAAAGAGAAAATACATATTGAGGAGCTCTGCAAACTGACACCATGTCAAGGCACCATGGCTGAAAAGAAGGAAGGCCAACCAATCTTCCCAAGATTCAAGGTCCTGGGAGAGAAAGGGGAGGGAGACAGATTGGATGACCTCAGTTCACATGACCACCTCTTTAGTGGCCACTGAAGTTCTCCTGTGCCATGGCAGGTTCTAGGCCCTCCATGCCACCTATTCACCGTTACTGTTGCCCCAAGTCTTGGGTGGTCTGACTCCAGCAGTCACAGGCACTCTATCTCACGAGTGGCCCTTGCTCTTAATCTCCTCTCCCATTCCAACCTGGTTCTTATCCTGCCTCCATTCCTAGAATCATAATACCCACCAACTCTTATCAAACTCCCAAGCAGAGTTTCCCTGCGTTCTCAATGTCTGGCAGCGTGGTATTATGATTCTTTTATTTGACTCATATATGTGATTTCTCACCATGGCCTCTCTTCTAGGAATTTGGGAGAGGTTTCTTTGGGATTGGGATGGAGGGAAAGTTGCCAAAAACTGTAGCATTCAAAATTATCCCTTCTCTGACAGGCCATCCAAGAACTGGATCCAAACTTAAGAGTCAGTTCAGTGCAAGAGTTAACGGACAACTCTTGTCCCCCATTTTGTTTCAAGAAATTTAGCCTAGAGCAAACTAGAGTCAGCTCCAACATATTCTCTCATTGGTTCTTCTAGAAGGCCTATGGGGACTTCACACAAACAGAACCTCTGTGTCAGAGTCCCTGCAACAGGACACAAATTAGGCCCTCCCCATGGACTTGGCTGCAAAAACATTTACACACATAATGTCCAAAGTCTCTTCTAGTTCTAAGAGTCCATGACTCTCTGATGAAGCAAACTGAATTTATTTCTAAGAAGAGGGTGATGATCATCTTACTCAATGAACCATAATTCACTCTGCCAGATTCCAATCTGGAGACTTCCTGGCTGATTCCTGAGAGTACTCCCATGGTGCTGAATTCCTGCCACTTGCCTGGGAGTTTACGACATCAAGCAGAGTTTGATCTGACCCTTGGAGGAAAAATATTATCTAAACTATGAGACAACAGGCTCATTTCTGCCCTCAAAACCAAGCACATCACTTTCCGGTAGACTCAGGCCAATTGACCAGGGGATACAGGGTTGCTGATGGTTGATTGAACCGACTGCTATAAGCAGAGAGAAGTAGTCTGTACCATCTGCTCAACAAGCAGTCCTCATTGTGGCCAAAAGCCAAAACTAAATTAAAAGGGAAAAAAATCAATTTAATTATGAATGTGGAACTAAGCTATGCTTCAGGGCTGGAGAGAAAAAAAAATTTGTTGTCTCATGTAACTGAGGAATATTTTCCCAGCCCCCAAATGTGGTGTTATTATGTTTGGGGTTGTGTTATGGCTTGAATGTGTCCCCCAAAGTTCCTATGTTGGAAATTTGGAAACTTAGCTCCCAATTCAACAGTGTTGAGAGGTGGGACCTTTATGTGGTGATTAGATCATGAGGGCTCTGCCCTCACGAAAGGATTAACGCTGTTATCAAGGAAGTGGGTTAGCTATCTTGGGAGTGAGTTCCTGATAATATGCTGAGTTCAGCCCCCTTCCCGTCACTCTCTCTTGCATGTGCTCTCTTGCCCTTTCACCTTCTTCCATGGGATGAGGCAGCAAGAAGGGCCTTGCCAGATGCAGGCCCCTTGACCTTGGACTTCCCAGCCTCCAGAACCATAAGAAATAAATCTCTGTTCTTTATAAATTAATTACCCAATATATGCTATTTTGTTATAGCAGCACAAAATAGACTGAGACAGGTTGTTTCTCCAAAAATGGGAATGGTTTTTCACAATTCCACCTACATTGGTCCTTATTTAAAAAAAAAAAAAAAGTGTTAACCATGCAATCTGTGACCATAAAACACAGGAGAGCTAGCTCAATGAGCTAGAAATGTTTAAATGTACCACCTTGCAATCCAGAACACTATTTGAGATGGGCTTGCCATCTTGAGTAGAGGAAGTGTTCCTAGGTATGTGACTAAAAAGGCAGATGCTTTGGCACGTAATCAACTGTATCATCAGTTGAGTTATACAACACACTGTTGGGAATGGCAAATGCTGGAATCTTGAAATTACCTTTGGCTGATTCTTAGTAGCTCAGCACACCTGGAGTGTTCGGCTATTCCACTGGAGGTATTTCTAAGAGGGGAAAGAAAGTTGGAGCAGAAATGGTACATTTCAGCTGTCCTCTCATCAAAAGAGGCAGGGACCAAACTTAGCCTAGCCCACGCTGGGAATGCTGAGTGAGATCAGAGGCATGGACTCTCAGAACAGGAAAGAGCCTGGGGGAGCAAGCAGTCCACAGCAGAAACTGATGATAATAACAGTCATAATAAAATAATAATAGTAAAATGTATTGATTGTAGAGATTTTTGTCAAATGCCTGATCAGTAGCTATTATCTGCCTTCTTCTTTCTTAATAGAACTTCAGTTTTGTTTAGAGACCAAACCTCCCCCATGTAGCCTCAGGTGAAGCTGACTGCAGCCCCAACTCCAAGGTGAGTTCCATTAGCCAATTGCTTTTCACCAGTGATTGACCAGAACAGGCATGGGACCCAATTCCAGCCAATGAGACATAAGCAGACATTTGTTGGCAGGATTCTACAAAAATGTTTCTTTGTTTCAAATAGAGAGTCCCAGGACAGACATCTTTCTTCTTGCTCTGGACACTGACACATCTAGATGTGATGCCTGCGAGTGATACAGCGTCCCGCTATCAGCCTAAGGTTGGAGCCAACACTCTGGATCACAAAACAGAAATATGGGAAGATCCAGGCCCTTAATGACATCACTGAGGCACTAATACAACCAACCCTGAAGACATTCCTCTTCCCGAACTTCTGTTCACATGCAGCTAGTACACTTCCTTTTCTAAGACACTTTTTTTTTATTGGGGGAAAACTACAAAGCATTTACAGTACAATGTTTACAGTCACAATTTGTAGTGAGCTGATTTCCCAAAATATATTACCACTCAAGTTGACTTATCTTGTTACATTCAAAAACCTACTCTGTCA